>CAWVRF010001434.1:0-28000 GCA_963932465.1 Maratus speciosus | reverse complement strand
ACACTCTCAACAACAAGTATTGTTAAAAAACAGCGAGAGATTGCGCAATTATGTCCCAAAGTTGTTGTTGCCCAAATGAAATATTTAGTACATTTTCAGTCAATAACGACACAACACACACGCCACGAAAAATTCACAATGGCCGTGTAAACGATAAGTGTTTTAATATTATTCAAATAGTTTTAAAAGTGAAAATGTCTTTGATTCAGACAGTAGTATAAAGGACAGAGATTATTCTCCAACTGTTTAGAGTTCTGATTCTTCATCAGATGGGAATGCATTGATAAATAATTAACATTGTGGCTTACAACCTTGTTGCTGTATTTTTAGCGTGGCATGATACATCTATTACTCAGTACAATATTTATCCTATTTTAGCATGTTTTTTATTAGTTTCGGCGATATATTCGACTGATATTTCAATAGTGCAGTAACATCTCACATTGTTTGACCTTAAATATATGATAATTCGCTTTCTGATTATTAAAAAATTATTTAAATTTCTGATTGCAGCTTTATGCTCATTTTGATTTCAAAGTTGTCATTAAAAATTGTATTGGTTCTCATTATGGCATATGTCCTTTTTGATTACAAAATTGTACATTTTCAAGAAAGTTTACGTTTAAAAACGAGGGAAAATAATGTTTCTTCAGTCCAATAGAGTTCTAAACACCTTCATCAGTAAATACAAGGAACCCGTGAAGCTTACGGGGACCGTGGGCATTTATTTCAGCAAAAAATCGACCCCAAAATCGAAATTTCTTTTTGCGTGTATTAATGTTAAATAATTTTTTTTTTAATTTTCAGTAAATTAAATCTTCTATTTAAAAGCATTAAAATGTTAATTTTGTCATAATTGCATTAATAACTATCTCGAACGATTAATTATTTTCATATTTTTTTTATGACGATATGATGTGCATATGCCTGTTTGCTACACTATTATTCTATGACATCATCCATTAAACAACCATTGCCTGTTTTCAGGGTTTCACCAAAACATTTAAAAATGATTTTCTCGAAACACGAAAAATGTGACTTGCGTATCCTGTCCCTCCGGACGCTTCAATTATATCAATAATAAAATTATATCAAGAACGAACTAATACTCTAAGACTTTTTATTTTCTGTGAAAATTTCTTATATGAAAGGAATGGAAGTGCTCCCCCACCCCACACATACAACGACGCTCCGTTGTGTCATAATTTTATAATTGTAACTTTTTAAAATTTTTAGTAAATTAACTCTTCTATCTAAAATCATTAAAATATTGATTTTGTGATAATTGTATTAATAATTAGCTCGAACGATTAATTATTCTCATAAAAAATTATTAATTTCAGATATCGCATTTTTAAATTTATTTGTTCAATTTACCCATCCGATAATTTTTAAATTGCTACACCGCTGGCCACAGCCCCGCTCCTTACGGCCGACACTGCCCTCTACCAGAGGCTGTACTGTACATATGTAACGTTATCAACTTTTTGATAACTTTGGACCCACCTTCTCCTTACGGTATCATACGTTATCATACCACAATCCCCCCTCCTAATGATATCGTTATGAAAAATTATTTTGATTTTTGCAATTCTTTCCTTTTGCTTGGAGTGCTATGCAGATATGGTTATACATTTATTATTCGCATTTATTAACTCAAACGAAGAGAAGTCAATAAAATATCACTATTATATATTTACTAACACTTTAAAAAAAAGTTACTATTTAAAAGTATTTAATAATAGTTTTTTGCTACAATAATGCATTCAACAGTAATATGTCTTCTTGCCCCCCGCACGGAGGGGGGAGGGGTGCGGGCAGAACTTCTTATCAACAAAACAGGCAGGCAACATTATTTTTCTTTCTTTACTAGTAAACACAACAAATATAATTTCAAAGATACTTCGGACCTAATTTCTCGAACAGTGGATTATATATGCCTAAGCATATGATAAAAAAAATAGGAATGCCAAACGTTGGGGAATTCCACATTTTGGAATTAAATAATTTTATAATCATTTAATGATTTTAATAGAAACTTCGTATTTTCATAAAAATATACAGGGTGTCTCAAAAGGTCGTTTAGAAACTTAAAATGCTGGTCTGTCATATCATGAGGAACTTGTGTTCGAAAATGCAAACTGCGACCGCAAGAGGACGATGAGCGCAGGTGTGGAGGGGAAGAAAGAAAGTATATCGAAAGAGGTATTAATATGATTTTTATTTAAGAACATGGTTTAATTTACAGAAGGTGTTCAAAATTCCTTCCATTCGCCGCAATGCATGCTTCACAACGTCGACGCATGGATTCACGGACCCGTTCAAAACGGGCAGGTGTGTCACGCACACGTGCCGCCGCTTCCACGATCCTGGCGGCGAGATCCATGTCCGATGTTACAGGCGTCTCGTACACCATGGACTTCATGTGTCCCCACATATAGAAATCCAGGGGAGTCAAGTCGAGGGATCGCGGTGGCCATGCGACTGGTTCGCCTCGTCCAATCCAGCGATTATGTCTTATCGAGGTATTCTCGCACAGTGTAACTAAAATGAGCAGGTGCTCCATCATGCTGAAACCAGATGTTTCGGCATGTAGAGGCTGGAACGTCACCCACCAGATCCAGCAAGACTCTTTCTAAGAAAATCCTATAGGTATTCCCATCGAGGCACTGAGGTAATAAGTAAGGGCCAATTAACATGTCACCAATAATACCAGTCCAAACGTTTACGGCGAAACGTTGTTGACGTGCATGGACGCGTGTAGACCTTGGGTTTTCATGCGCTCATATGTGCATGTTGTGCAGGTTCAGGACACCGCCCTGTGTAAAACAGGATTCATCCGAAAACAAAATCCACGATAGAAAATCCGGCTGTGCAAATACCAGCATGCGAATGCAGTGCGTTAGGGATAATCGTCAACGCACAATGCCTGTACTCTTTGTAAGTGGTAAGGGTGTTGCGTGTTCTCAAGTAGTATGCACATAATGCTGGAACGATGTAGTACACCCAAGTTGGGTTCGCTTGCTCGGAGACTTGTTTGCGGGTTCCTGTCAAATTCCCGTAGCACGGTTTCCTATACGATAGGTTTGCGTGTAGTGCGTTCTCGACCGATGTGGCTACGTACTTGGAAAACTCCTGCTTCACGAAATCTGTGGTGAAATTGTCCAAACAAAACATGACTTGGCTATTGGGAAGTGCTCAAGGTACATCCGTAATGCGGCTGCTGTGCATTTCCATCCGTGGCGCCACATACGTATAATTGATATCGGCCGATTCTATGTTACTAAACCGATTCAGCCTTCTACCGCAACGTCCTGGCTTGAAATTATTACGCTTCCTACTCTCCCATAAGCCTCCGCTCATCGTCCTTTAGCGGTTGCAGTTTGCATTTTCGAACACAAGTTCCTATGTAAATCTTGTTTATCATGATATGACAGACCAGCATGTTGAGTTTGTAAACGACATTTTGAGACACCCTGTATAACAGTCTAAAAAATATAAACTATTGGGTCGTTCGGAAAGTCGTGTCCGTTTGGGAAAATAAATTCGCACCGGAAAATTCTGCCCGGTAATTATTAGACATTAGATATCGGAATCAATGTCTAATAATTAAATTATAGAATTTTCCGGTACGAATTGATTTTCCCAAACGGACACGACTTTCTGAACGACCCAATATTCTGAAGTAACGAACAAGTTACAAATAGAAACAGAAAATTTTGACTAAATAAAAAATGATAAGGATATCAAAAGAAAAATCCCCCCTAGAGATATCTTATGATATCATGTGCCAGATACCCCCCACCCCTCCTAAAGTGATAACGTTATATATGTACACAATTTTTAATTTGAAGTAGCTTAGTTTTAAAGTACTGTATTCATCCTTATAGAGCAGGGATGGCGAACCTATGGCACGCGTGCCGAACTTGGCACGTAAGAAAACTTCTCCGGCACGCAAAAAAATGTATAAATTATGCTCAATTTATGAAAAACAATCCATTTTATGTTTTTTTTTTTTTTTTTTTTTTTTTACAAAAATTATAGTTTTGTGTAACAGGTATATAATTTACTTTAAAATAATCCGTAAATTTTGAATAAATTAAGGTGTTATAAATTTCAATGAAAAAGCCTTGAAGCGTCGTTTTCTCGCCGAACCATTCAACATATAGTGTTTTCCAAATCATTTTGCTTCTTTATGAAATTTCAAAGATTTTTCAAAATTGAATTTTTAGATATAGTTTGCATAGTAATATACCTAATTGACACACTTCTACTTCAGATTAGGTTTTGTTTTATTTGGGTTTAGGGTTTTAAGTAATATTATTGTTCGGACCTTGTGCGCATGCCGAACGAGCTCCGCAGCTTTGCGGTCATGTGACCCAGTTCAGTTGTTCTTTAGCTGTCATTGCGGCACGTTGTGTATTCTAGCGGGTCTTATCCCCAAGTATAGAGTATGTTGTTCTTGAGCTGCCATTGTGGCACGTTATGTTATAGCGGGTCTTATCCCCAATTATTCTGTTTCTTATAGCGGGAGTATTCCCCAAAAATATGTTTTATGAACGTCACTTGTTCTAACAGCGGGTTATTACCCCAACGTCACTTCATCATTCTATGTTCTTCAGTGTTCGTGATTGTTTGTAACATTTGTGTGCTGTGTGTTATAAAAAATGTGAAAAAGAAACCTATTTGTCTTCAATCTTAAAGTTACACACAGTATTCACATACATTGTTGTGGTCCGTCGATTTCGCAGCGAAATAGCTGCTATGGAAAAATTAAATAGAACAAAAGGTGCTCTAAAAGGTGCTATAACGAAATTAGAAAATTTCGTAAAAGATAATACAGACGAAATTAATTACTCGAGTACCGAGCTCGAAATAAAGATTCGAAATTTACCTTAGCTTCAAGCAAAAGTATCGGAAATACGGGATAAATATTATGATATCCCTGACATTAAGGACTTACCAGAAATCGAAAACGAGTTAGATGAACTCGAAGATCGTCTCGAGAAACTTGAGGTAAGTCTCAACCTATTTCTTAAAAATCTTAAAGTTTCTGAAATAAATGTGCATGCTGATAGTATTGAATCTATAAGTTTGAATAATATTAAAGTTAAGTTACCTGAAATCCCACTACCAACATTCAATGGTAAATATGAAGAGTGGTCAATCTTTAAAGTACAATTTACAAATTTAATTATCAATAATGCCCAGTTAAATGACGCTCAGAAGCTGTTTTATTTGCGAGCATCGCTAAAAAATGAAGCAAAACAACTAGAGAGCCCAGACGATTCCTTTGAGTCATTGTTTACAGCACTTACTGAAAGATTCGAAAATCAACGTTTGCTCATTGACACTCATTTATCAGCCATAATTAATTATGAAAAAATACATTACGAGTCTTCTAAAAAATTGAGATCCTTTATTGATTGTGTAAATAAAAATTTGAGGGCCTTAAAAGTATTACAATATGAACAAAACAATCTGATGCTATCCTTATCAATATTATATTGCAAAAGGTAGATAAGGAATCTCGAAAATTATTTGAATATTCGATTAAAAAATCAGAATACCCGCAATTAAATGAATTAATGTCATTTTTGGAAAACCGCAGTTCTACGTTAGAAAGCGTAAATAGATACTCTGCTTCAAAACCCTTAAACAAAAACATTCCTCTTTCAAAACAAAAAAATTTCATGCTAAATTCGAATGATAAATCGAATGGAAAAACTTGTATTCTGTGTAAATTGGCTTTTCATAATTTGAACAAATGTTCTCAGTTTCTAAAAATGAATGTTTCTGAACGATACGATTTTGTGAAGAAAAATAAACTGTGTACCAATTATTTGAATAATTCTCATTTCGTAAATTCTTGCATTTCAAAATATAATTGTAATACCTGTGGATTGCGACACAGCTCGTCGCTTCATCGAGATAAAAAAAATAAATCCAAAAATGAATTGGCTTCCCCCCAAATTTCCTCCCCTCTTGCAGGTGCGGTAAATAGAGAAACGGAAAACATTTCGATAAATAATGAATCTTTAAAGACCTTGAATAATATAAGTAAAGAAAGAAAATCAATTTTATTGAGTACATGCTTTGTTTTTATAGAAGATAATTTCGGAAATAAACGAAGGTTTAGAGTAATTTTGGATAATGCTAGCAATGTCAATATTTTAACTAAGGATTGCGCTGACATGCTGAAATTTAAAAAAAGGATAATTAATGTACCCGTTACAGGATTAAACGGTTATACTTATAATGTAAAAAATAAAATTTCGAGTGTAATTACAAACGAAGATGGCTCTTTCAGGGAGAATATAGATTTCTTAATTGTTCCCAAAATCACGGATGTAATTCCATCAAAGCAATTAAATGTATCGGACATTAATTTACCGAATATTGTGGAATTGGCAGACCCCACATTTTTCAAACCGGGAAAAATTCACGCATTGGTTGGCGCTGAATTATTTCATAGAATTTTAAAGCATAATTCAGTTAAGATAAATGATAAACTTTTTCTGCAAGACACTGTTTTTGGATGGATCCCAACTGGGGCGCTAGAGGAGAACACGCAAACAAACAATATTACTACACTACCGGCAAACCTTAGTTGTCAATGGGTACGATACTGAGCAAGCCTTTTTACGGACTTTGGCGTTGTAGGACTTCCATACTGGGAGATATAGCGATGATTTTGGCGTGAAAAAAATCCTTTTTCGGATTTAATTTACATTATTTATTTACTGCTGGAGTATATTCTTGAATCGTCAGATTTGGCTGTTTATCGTTGTTTGGAGGAAGAAATTTGCACGAGTTGATTTGATATTACCAATTATTTTGTTTGTTTTTTTTCCCGTTCCATGCATATATATTTTTTTTATATTCCTAAAAGAATTCTGGTTGGTGATAGACGGCCAAAATACATTTAGAATAAAGTTATTTAAAAAAGAAAACGAAACATCTCCTTTAGGGACGCCAGCTGGAGAGGGGCAAAGGAAGGGCCACCGCCTCTCTCTGGATTTTGAAAATGAATTTTCTACGAAACTTTCTTCATTTCTGATTGTTAAATATGAAAGATAAAATAATGCCTAGCCTTTCGAAACTCCTACAGTGGCAAGGAATTTTTAATTCTTTTTCTTTAATTTTCTTTTTACATTCAGGTGCTTTTAATTTATCCAAAAGGGATCACAGACCCAGTGACGGATTTTTTTTTTTTTTTCAATTCTTAATTTTGTTAAATGTTGGTAGAAATCTATTTTTGAATGCGAATTCTGTCATTTTTTTTTTTAATTTAGCATATTTCATATTTACATTCTGCAGCGGGCGAATGTAGACCATCGACCTCAGCCATCCATCAACAAAAAATATTTAAAAATGTGTAAATGAAACGGGATATTAGAAAAGAACCTTCCCATTGGTTTAACATTAACTCAAGTGTAAGGCTTCTGTTCCTGCAGGCGAAGACACTCGCGAACTAATGGTAACCGTATGGGGAGGTTATTTTCTAATATCTCGTTTGCATTTCGACATTTTAAAATATTTTTTTATACGTTGGATAGCTGAGGTCCATCTGTACATCACTCTTTTTCGATTTTGGTTGCAGATATTTTTTATAAAGTTACTTTCCTTTTCGAAACCGGTTCCGAAAGTTGAAAGTGTCATTCTAAAAAATATCTGAAACCAAAATGGAAAAAGTAAAAAAGGAACGATGTAGAAATGGACCTCAGCTATCCAATGCAAATAATAATAATAATAATATGAATAAATAAATAAATAAAAAATAATAATAAAAATAAATAAAATAAAAATGTCGAAATGCAAACGATATATTAGAAAATAACATTCCTATAGGATTAGCATTAGCTCTCGAGTGTCTTCGCCTGCAGGGACAGGAGCTTAAGGCTCTTCTGAAGTTACCTGCTCAAAAACACGGAACTTTCTGACACATTTTCGGACTCATTTTTAAGCGCAAAGGCATAACTTTGGCAGGACTGATTATTGAAGCGTTTTTCATTTCTTTTCTTGATAAATGTATTAGTCAGTGAGTTAAAAGCGATTTTAATCCCGTAAAGACCGTTTTTTTCCCTTTCTGTCGCTGTCATGACCGAAAATTGGTTCGAAACGTCCACTTTGACACTATTTACTGAAAAAAAACTTTTGTGGTTACTAAAAAAAAGCAAATATCTTTAGATTACATTGTTTCTGAATAACAATAGCTGCCGTTTCTGCGTGTTTCCGAAGAAAAATGAATTTAAAAATGTGTTGGATAGTAGCCCCCTTTAGATTTGAAAACAGCCTTAAGGTTATGAAAATCGGCAAATGATATTATTTTCTAAATTGGATATTCTACAAAGAGAAAAAGTCATCGAGTAAAGCAGTGGCGCCAACTTTTGAAAAATATTGGGTGGACTCAAAACCATTTTAAGGTTAAAATGACACTGCCATTTTGCTTTTTTTGATAGTTTGGGAAAAGAAGATATTTCAAGTTATGATACGTTAGACTTTTTTTAGAGTAGATTATAATGTTGCGATTTTATTTAATTATATTCTCATGGGCTCTTCAATTTATGGACTACAATATTTACTATTGTACCAGGAGTTTGACAAGAAATTCAAACGCAAAAGACTAAAAAATATTAAAACTGACATTTAATGCAAATGCACTGAAATGCATAATAGTATAACTATTTACTTAAACTATAACGATGATTCAAAATTGATAACGAACTTTTTAATAAACCTTCACAAGCGTCACTGGTATATGTAAAAAGCATGAAATTTGTAGACATGACTTCTGAACTGATTTGGAATCGAATAGCGTTTTTCATTAAATATATATGCATATACAGTATTACAACTTCACTTATAAATGATGACTGTCTCACGACCAGGGCTGTGGAGTCGGAGTCGGAGTCAGGCCCATTTTTGAGAGAAAGAGTCAGAGTCGGATATATTAAAATTCCCGGAGTCGGAGTCGTTCATTTTACAAGCAGGACTGCGGAGTCGGAGTCGGAGTCAGGCCCATTTTTGAGAGAAAGAGTCAGAGTCGGATATGTTAAAATTCCCGGAGTCGGAGTCGTCAATTTTTCCCATCGACTCCGCATCCCTGCCCATGATGACTATTCCTGGATTGACGCAGTTGTAAATTGTCTTAAAACGAGCGCATTACCTGAAAGATGTTTTAACCAAAAAAAAAAAAAAAAAAAAGGAAAGTGTTGAATAATAACAACTGGAAATTTAGTGCATTATGAAAAAAATTAATATACAAGATATTTCTTTTTTGAGAGAAAATCTGATTGTACGTCTTTAAGATGAAAGGGGGAAGGGGCAGGTTGTGTTTTAGGCTCCTATGTGTTTGTTATTGCTATTGTACCATACTTTCAAAGAAAATAATTTTGTGAAAGCCAACGTAATTATTTTTTTTCGCGATTGAAAAATAAATAAGCCCGCAAATAGAATGATGAAAACTGGGTGGACTGGAAGGGCAAATAATTGGGTGGGCTCGGACCTCACGGGCTCATATAAGTTGCCGCCACTGGTGTGAAGCATGTGTTTTAGTGTAATAATATGCTTTTTTTAATTTTTTGCCTTGGGTAAGGCTTAGCCCTTAAAAGGGCTTTTTTTTAGTCCTGAAAAGGACTGTTATGTTATTCTAATGGCTCTATTCCGCTAAGGCTACCATCTGTGTATTGCTCAGAATCATCAGACGAATCACCAACAGTGAAGCTGACTTTATCAACCAATTTGTCTTCAATACCGTCTAATTTCCACATGTCTTTCTCTACTCCTTCAATTACGTGTTGAACACAATTACCCCAAGAAGAAAACGCCTTCTCTATTCCTTCATGTGTAAGTTTTGCAACTTCGTCCATTCTAAATGTTCGATTATTTGCAGCGACATAATCTTTAACTTCACCCCAGATAAGTTCAATGGGGTTTAATTCGCAATGATAAGGGGGCAATCGAAGAACGGTATGGCCATGTTGAGCAGCAATTTGATCTATGCGGTAGGCTTCATAAATCTTTTTATGTTCTGCTACAAGTTTAATCAATTCTACTTTCAGCATGTCTGGGTTCCAAGCAATATTCTTTCCCGATAGCCATGCTTGTATTTCTTCTTTCTTTGTTGAACTCGTTGGAATTTTTTCTACCCGAACAGAATGGTATGGAGCGTTATCCATAACAATAACACTATTAGGTTGAATATTAGGTAAAAGTTTATTCACAAACCAATCTTCGTAATGCGTGCCGTTCATTTCATCATGATAATCTCCGTTTTTTTTCGCTTTGAATACTTCCAACGCTCCATTGACAAATCCATCTTCGCACCCAGCATGTATAATAATTAGTCGGCCTCCTTTGCCTGAAGGAGCTTTTAAACCTGTTGACAGACCATTTAAAAATGCTTGTTTCTTTGATTTTACGGTACTATCTTGCCATACGCGTTCTTTCGTATGCCCTGCATTAACCCACGTTTCATCCGTATAATAAATTTTTCTGCCTTCAGTTCGAAATTTTTGGATATTCCTCAAATATTCGTGCCGCCATTGTTGAATATCTTCTCGATCCAATAACAATGATGAACGTTTCCTTTTCTGAAAAACAAATCCCAAATCATGCATCAAATTTCTTACAGTTCGGACACTGAAATTTGGGAGTTCGTCAGTTCGTCATCTTCATTTATGGCACATGTTACTTTTTCTGCCGTGGGTATTTGATTGGCAAAGAAAAAAGAATGCACTTTCCTACGAATAGCCGTCTTAGTGAATTCATCGTAAATTTGCATTCTTGTACATGTATTTACTTTCAATGGGCGTTTCTTGCCTGGAGTTACGAGTTTACCATTCGTTTTCATTTCTGACTTAATTCTTTCAATAGATCGTGCTGAAACTCCCGTCAAATCTGAACACATCTGGGAAATTTCGTTGTCCGATTTCATGAGATTTTGTTCCCTGAGCTTAAGGCTGTTGGTCACTTGCAGAAAATATCACGTTCGGCTGAGAGAGTAGTTTGTTCCTACCCCCCTTACAAGCTGTCAAGAAGCATTTATCCTTAATTGCCGTGAAGTACAACTGTCCAACATCTTATCAGCTGTCTGTTGACAAAAATTTATGACCCAGCGGGGGTAGGGACTTTTCTAGCAGCCCATATTCTAGCAGTCATTTTCGTTAGATAGAAGGGGCACATTACTTCAATTTACAGAATGCTTTGGCAGTTTTTAAAATAGTCGAGATCACTTTGAACAATTTTACTCTTATTATTATTATTATTATTATTACAGCGACGCAACCGTCGCTGTTTCATGTAAGTTAAAGTAGAATAATTACGACTTTTATAAATGCATAAATTTTAGCAAATGTTTCATGAAAATGAAATATGACAATAAAAAGTGATTCAGTATAGTTTTTCTGGCTAAAATGATTTACATGTTTCACCTTTACTTATTTATATCGTGTTTATTATATTATCATCTTTGCCTTCAAATTTAACCATTGTAAATTTTAAACAATTAAATAATAAACATATTGTTTATGACTCGTTTTGCAAATTTAATTACGTAATATTCAAAGTTTCTGAATTTCTTCTTTTGTTTATGTAAAGCAACATTAATTTACTACTGAAAAGTCAAAACACAATCTATTATAATTAATTAATACAATATGTATTTAAATAAAAGACTGTTTATAGATAAAAATATTATTATAGGTCATTATGTAAAGAAAATATGGACAGAGAGTGGCGATTTTATTCTATTAGTTACACACAGTGATATGGGATAGGTAAATACGCAGGTATTACCTGGAGTATGCACCTGGGTATTTATCCGAGCCTTGGGTAAATACCCAAAAATTGGGTATTTTCATAGTTCACTGTAAAAAAATATAATCCTGTAAAATATTTTTAATGACAGGGGAATATGTCGCACATTGGAACATCCCATCAAAATATATTTATTTTACCTGTTTTAATTTCATATTTGTACTCATCAATAGCAGTATTGTAAAGAATACTTTCAACCATAAATCCTGTGCTCAAATCAAAACTTATTCATTATGTTGTGTTTAACAATCAAAAGTATTTTTTTTTTAGCTTAGATATTTTGATAATAATGATAAGAATTAGAGAGGAGAAATTGTTGTAGTGTAAGGCACTCATTTATTGCTAATTTTATTCGAAATATGCCTTTTTATCAGGGCTGGAAATGGAAAAATATACGAACCGAAACACTATTTTCAAAATTATTGTCGACTAATTTTTTTTTTTTTTTTTTGCAAGTACAGTAAAGTTCCGATTATCCGAGTCCTGCTAACCGAATTTCCGCTTTAGCCGAGTTATTTCCTTCTGATGGACTGATAGCTTCCATTATTATGAAACAGCCATTATAAATGAAGTGTTAAGTGAAGATGAAAGAGCAGCCGTAAAAAGTTAGAACTCTGATTTTCTGGTCAGAATGGGGGAAAAAATGGCCATTTTTAAATTTTTTTTTTTTTTTAATAAATATATTGTAATAACTACTAACCATATCTTCATTGTAAAGAAATTGATGACAATGCAGGTAAAAAATCGAATTTTAAAAGTTTTAAATATAGGAAACCAAAATTACAGCTCCTCGAAGTAGTTTTGAGTTATGTTTAAAAAACTGACCACTTTCAATCTGGTTTGCAACCGTTACAGATTGATTTAACATGAGGAATTCCAAACTTGAAACCTGTCTAACTCCAAAACTACTTTGCTGAATTACTTCTCTTTTGATTTCTAATGTAAATATTACCGAAAAAAAAAAATAGGTTGACAAAATTATGTGTTCGAATTGAAAATTTCAGAGTTTAGTCCAATTTCACTACTAAGACGACACCAAAACTTATCTTTAAGATATAATTTCCAGATAATGGCTATTTTTCTTTATTTCAGGGACAATTTGATGATTAAAATGTATAAGGTGTTTATCTCACTCACTCATTCTCTCCCTCTTTTTTTTTTTTTTTTTTTTTTTTTTTTTTTTCCGACTGTACATTTTAGAGGCAAGAACTTTGAAATGGATGAATAAAGTAATTCTTCAGTTATTTCTCTATTCAATCAAATGATATAATATTAAATATACTAGATACAACATACATGCAGCAATACATGCGATATATATATGATTCACAAAGACAAAATATCAAAGTATTATTAATACATGTATACAAATGAGGGGGAAATATTATCAAATGAATATTAGTATTTCGCATGTTAAGTACACCCCTGTCCTCCCCCTCAACCTTGCTCCCACCAAAAATATTCATAACAATATTAACTGAAAGGGAAATAAAAATAATAATAGGTTTGTGCTGCATATTTAAATTTTCAAATAATATTCATTTTTTAAATTATGTGATTGTAAATTCAGATTAAAAAGATGCAGAATGCTTGTCAAAAAATTATTATTATTATTATTATTTTATGTTTTTCCCCGAAGCTTATTATTACACCTTTCCTTAAGAATATAAAAATTTTGTTATAGAACAAAAAACTATAATTTCTGTATTAATTCTGCATTGACATAGTTACATCCGAATGTAAATATTACCCGATCTGTCTTTTTTCTTACAGATCATTTACACTGGCCTCCAAAAGTTAAGGTACAGGGACTGGATGCTTTCGGTTGCACACGTTTTGTCGAATATCTACAAAAATTATTGGCGAATTGTTCTTGAACTTCTGGGATGAAAAGAACATGTTTGATTTTATATTTCCCGGTGAATATTTAGTCGGGGGTACAATTAGAGGGCTAATAATAAATTTAATAATAAAATAATATTTGCGATCCCCTATGTAACAGGAAAGGTTCGAAATGGCTTGTCACTGTGGTAAATGACTATTTGGGTCCTGTTCAACGTTTGTATGCATTTGTGTAAGCATAGCACTCATTTTCGTGAAGATGTTAACGTTTTTGTAAAAAATTCAAAAGGTTTTTGTTTATAGCATTCAGAGTTTCAACCAAATTTAGCACCACTTTCCAAAAACCTGACAAAGAGTAGTAGAAACATTATAGTGCAATTAAAACATGAATATATTGAATATTTGATGAGATATGTGCATTTTTATGAGATAATTTTTAACTGCGCATGCGCGGAAGATTTCAAAATTTTTATTTCATAATTTGGTAGTCAGTATTTTGGGGCAACTTCAAAAAAAAGTTCAATCAAATATTGTGAAAACTTAGAAAGATATAGCGAGCTGATTGAAAAGTTGTGGAAAATCCCTTATAATAAAGCTATTTCTAGGAAGCAACTCACTATATCGACCCTATCTTTGTGAATTTTCGCGATATTTGACTGGACTTTTTAAATAAGTTGACTTAAATAGCTTACTACCAAATTATGAAATAAAAATTTTGAAATCTTCCGCGCATGCGCAGTTAAAAATTATCTCGTAAAAATGCCCATATCTCATCAAATATTCAATATATTCATGTTTTAATTGCAGTATAATGTTTCTACTACTCTTTGTCAGGTTTTTGGAAAGTTGCGTTAAATTTGGTTGAAAACTCTGTATGTTATAAACAAAAACCCTTTGAATTTTTCACAAAAACGTTAACATCTTCACGAATATGAGTGTTATGCTTACACAAATGCATACAAACATTGAACAGGACCCAATTAGCCATTTACCACAGTGACAAACCATTTCCAGCCTTTCCTGTTACATAGCTGATCGCAAATATTATTTTATTATTAAATTTATTATTAGCCCCCTAATTGTACCCCCCGACTAAATCTTCACCGATAAATATAAAATCAAACATGTTCTTTTCATCCCAGAAGTTCAAGAACAATTCGCCAATATTTTTTGTAGATATTCGACAAAACGTGTGCAATCGAAAGCATCCAGTCCCTGTACCTTAACTTTTGGAGGC
Source organism: Maratus speciosus (assembly GCA_963932465.1). Classification (NCBI taxonomy): domain Eukaryota; kingdom Metazoa; phylum Arthropoda; class Arachnida; order Araneae; family Salticidae; genus Maratus; species Maratus speciosus. The sequence continues at coordinate 13,101 of CAWVRF010001434.1, read as the reverse complement.
CAGTGTAAATAAAGCACATTTTTTATGTAGATTAAAACTTAGGATTAAAAGTTATTTAAAAAGCATTAATTACTCAAGATATACCATAGTAGAGTTTTCTCATCCATTAGGAAGATTCATAGATATCTTTCACATATTTTATCAAATTCTTTTCTTTTCTTTTTTTAATTTTGATGATCTTTCAATAAAATTTACACTATTAACAAATATCCAAAATTGCTAAGCTCAATACATATAATTAATTTTCAGTTCATTCTGGCATTGTCATCTATTCAATTTAAAGATACAATATTCAATATAGATCAATATACATGCTGCATAATATATAACTGCAAAAATTTTGCGCAAATTACAAAATTTCAGGAAAAATACATGGGTGATTAAAAAAAAAGGTATCATCTCAGAATTTCATGGCCTTATTTACACATAACAAACATTTTTATAATTTTCTCGCAGAAATTTTTTCCGAAAGATTGCATGAAAAGCAAAACTGATTTATTTGTAATGGTGTACAACAATACATAACGGAATCCATTTATTTATCTTTTTTTATTTATTCATTCTCTATTTTTTTAGAATTTCATTTATTGTTAAAACTATGCTTTGGAATAAAATTTGTCAAGAATATCATAATTGAAATATACTTGGATACATTGAATGATTGCATAATGTTTATTTATACCTACTTTCTAATAAAATAAAGCTCACTTTTTATTACCATACAATTTTTGATCATTGAAATTTTTTCTGTAAAACGTGAAAGAAAAACAAAATCTTGATTTAAAAATAATAATAATAAATATCACTGAAAAATGCAGTATTATGTACAAATAAATCCTAGATTATGTATATTACAAATTAAATATTAAATTCAGCATATATCTATCTATATATAATGCTCTTCAAACAATTAAAATACCAGGAATAATGTACTATATATTATAATACTATATTATAATAATTAGATATTACGAGTTTAGTTTAAACTAAATAATTTATAGTAATATTACCACATAAAAGCTGCAAAAGTATTATTCAAAATACTTCACAAATTCATAAACAAATTTTACAACAAAGAATTTGTTTGTAAAGGGCTGTACATATATAACGTTATCAAATTTAGGGGAATTGTGGACCTCTTGCCCCCTTTACAATATCATACGTTATCATTCCTCGAGCCCCCCCTCCCCCAATCGTTATCAATGTCTAAGAATTCTTTATATTTTTACAATTTTTTCTTCCTTTTTCTTTTCATACGTTTGCAGCGATATTATACATTTATTATTCACATATTTTTCTGATTTTAATGAAGAAAAGTCAATAAAGTACTATTAAACATGAAATAGCTTTATACCAAAAAACATTTTAAGGAAATATTACATAAAAGTGTTTAATAATAGCTTTTTATTACATAATACATTTTCCTACACTTGCTCCCTGTATGGGAAAAGAGTAAGCAGAAGTAAGTTCTTATCAACAAAACAACTGGCCAGTATTCTTCCCCATTTTTTTACGAGTAAAAATACAAGTATAATTTCGAACCTGGTTACTCTAACAACGCATTATATGCTCATATGGCAGAAGAGTAGGAATGCCAAACGTTGGTATATTCCATATTTTAGAATAAAATTATTTTATAATTATTTAATTTGTTTTAGTAACAACTTTGTACTTTCATAAAGATAGATAGCGGACTAAGCAAAAAGTTAAAAGACTATTTTGATGCAAAAAAAAAAAAAAAAAAAAAAAAAAAAAAACTTGGATAAAAAATGATAAAGATTATCAAAAGACAACACCTCCTACAGGTACCTTACGATATCTCCAGCGGCAGTAACAACGCGACACGGCGACATAGTCGCGGACAAAAATAATCTTTTGCAGACAATTATTGTGTGCACTAATGAAATCAATTTAAAAAAGTGTCCGCAACTTTTGGACAATTTTTTCCCGCGAATGAAACGTCAATTTTGGCAAAATATCGCATAAAAATTTTGAATTTTGGCAAAAGATCGCGCAAAAATCGTGAATTTTGGCGTTAGATCGCGTAAAAAGCGCGAATTTCGCCAAAAGATCGCGTAAAAAGTGCGAATTTCGTCAAACGATCGTATAAAAAGCGTAAATTTCCCCAAAAGATCGCGTAAAAAGAATGAATTTTGGCAAAAAATCGTGTAAAAAGCGTGAATTTCGGGAAAAGATAGCGCAAAAAGCGCAAATTTCGGCAAAAGATCGTGTTAATGGCGTGAATTTTGGCAAAAGATCGCATAAAAAGTGAATTTCAGCAAAATATCGTGTAAAAAACGTGATTTTGGCAAAAGATTGCGTAAAAAGCGCGAATTTCGGCCAAAGATCGCGTAAAAAGCGCAAATTTTGGCAAAAGATCGTGTTAATGGCGTAAATTTCGGCAAAAGATCGGGTAAAAAACGCGAATTTTGGCAAAAAAAATCGCCTAAAAGCGCAAATTTCTGTAAAAGATCGCGTAAAAAATCGCGAATTTCGGTAAAAGATAGTGAAACAAACGCAAATTTCGTCAAATAATCGTGAAATAAACGCACATTTCGTCAAGGGATCGTGAAACAAACGCGAATTTTGTCAAAGGATTGCGAACAAAACGCAAATTTCGTTAAAGGATCGCGGACACAATGCAAATTCCATCAAAAGATCGCGGAAAATGCGAATTACGTCAGAGGATCATGAAAAAACGCAACTTTCATCAAAAGATCACGGAAAGTACGAATTTCGTCAAAGAATTGCGGAACAAACGCGAATTTCGTCATAGGATTATGGAAAAAACGCGAATATTGTCAAAAGATCGCAAAAAATCCCCTCAAATTTCGTCCAAAAATATCGGAAAAACGCGAAATTTGTCAAAAAGCCATGGAAAAAACGTGAATTTCACCGAAGAATTACAAAAAAAAAAAAAAAAAATAATAATAATAATTTCCTCAAAAGGGCGCAGAATAGAAAAATTCGAATTTTGTCAAGGAATTATGGAAAAAAACAAATTTCGTCCAAAAATTGCGGCAAAAAAGAGAAATTCATCATAAAGCCGTGAAAAAAATGTGAATATCACCAAAAAATTACAAATAATAATAATAATAATAATAATAATAATTTCCTCAAAAGACCGCAGAAAAAAATGCGAATTTTGTTAAGGGATCGCGGAAAAAACGGAAAATTCGTCAAAGGGTCGGGGGGAAAACGCGAATTTCATCAGAAGTGCGCGAAAAAACACAAGTTTTGTCAAAGGATTGGGAAAAATTTTTTTTTCATTCAAAGGTTTTAGAAAAAACTCAGTGCTTTTTGCGCTTGAGGCCTCTGAAGCTTCCAAAGGTTTTTAAAAGCATCGTTATTGCCTATGTGTGGTTCTGCTTATCCTCCACTCTTTAGAAATTCTACAAGAAGTTAGATGATGAAAAGTTATAAGCATAATTAATGAGAATGCATCATGCTTACCATGTTTTAAAAAGAATGATAAAAAATTCCTAGTTTAATTTATTATTTATTCATTAAAATGACAAGCAAAATTTGCAGACAGATTATGAAATTTTAAAAGCTTGTCGCAGACAGCTACAAAACTTTCTGCCACTGGGACGATATCAAATGCCAGAGTCCCCCTCCTTCTAAAGTGATATCGTTATATATGTACAGCCCCTAAGATATTTACGTATTTTTTTAATTCTCGATTATATAACAGCAAAATTTCAGATAGAAAATAAAACAAACAAAATATAAAAGGAAATATATGGAGCGTAACAGATGAAAAATGTATGCTTTGAACACTAAATTCATTTACAAAATCGACATATATCATATACATTTTGATTATACATAAAAATTAAATTTTTTTCTTATTTACATAAGTAGATAACTTAATCGTACATATTGCATCTTTCATAAAATTTTAAAATGCTCAAAAAGGAAACAAAAAAGAAAAAAGTTGAGTGTGATAGCCTGACGCAGCATATACAGTGTGTTCACTATCGACGAGCTGCATAGCACCTCCCGTGTACGCAGCCGAAGGCACTGGGTCCTCCACCATGATGGTCGTTTGTAAAGATTTTCGTTTTAAAATATAAAATCCTTCAACACTGATTTTGGCATGTTTGAAATAATTATCATGGCCCAAGGCAACAACTGGCAGGTCAGCGAATACATAATAATTAATCAAAATTTATTTCTGTAAATCGCACACACTTTATATATGTATATTCAATTAAAAAATAAATATCAGAGTATAATTTTAGTACTAAAAGAAAAAATAATAAATAAATAATAGGAAAGAAAAATCATGCACCAAGCATAGATTATAAAACACTTTCCAACACTTCCAAAATGCTTTATCAAGACTTCGCCGTTTAATAATGTAAATAAGATGATAACCAAGAAAACATTTTAGAAATAGCGCATTTGAAAATCGGATATCTGTAATTACCGTCCACAGTCGGAAAGGTACTTTAATTCGTCTCTGCAGCTCTGTATATGACCCATATATCTGTTACATATTCTACACAGTCTGCTAAAATTTAGTATAATAAGAAAACGCATAACACAGTTAAAAATTCACTACCAATAGGCAGAAACGTACTTGAATTCTTTTGTACAGCCCTGTATATTACATATATATTTTTATGCGCGTAATATATAAAGCTGAAATTTAATTCAGGCAAAATCACTCTTAAAACTCGTCACTCCTCATTTTTATTTATTTATTTATTTATTTTTCTACTCTCCCACTATATCCCTACCCCTTCCAAAATGTTTACCCCACACCCCTCCTTTCCTTTTCTTCCTGCACACTGAGTTTGAAATACTATATTATTTTGAAATAACGAATTGTAAACAGTCTTCTAAAAATCTACTGCTACATGCCGGAACTCCTCGCCATTTGAATTGAATGCGCAAATACTGTATTTAAGAAATTGCTACCCTATACTAACTCTTTCGGGACGGGTGATGCATATATGCATCATCAAAAGGTTCAGTTCATGTGGAATCTGTTTTTTTCATTAATAAATTATTTTTTTGTCCTTTTTAATTACAGTATTGTTTGGTATTTTACAAGTAAAGGGAACTATTTTAAAAAAAGCGGTGCCATCCAAATAAAATTTGTGCAAGGGATGCCGTCTCAAAAGGACTAAAAAAAGGCTTTTGATTCTTGAGGTATTTTGTTTTGATTCTTGAAACTCCTTGATTTATATTTAAAGAAACGAATACTAATTCTAAATTAATACTTTGACATAGGTGAAAAACTTTAATTCACCTTTTTAAAAAATATTTTGTGGAAAAAAAAGAAAAAAAAAAAAAAAGAAAGAAAAAAAAGAAAAAACATAAGCAGTTTAAATTAAAATTATTACTCTAAAAATAAGAGTAATGAGAATTAAGATTTTTTTTATTGTTAAATGCAATTTGATGTATTTTTCCGTTATAACTTAGCTACATAGCTAATATAAATAATCTAAAAATGAATATAAGAACTTAAAACGTGAACAATTATGAAAAACTATAATAAAACTTATTGGAAAATTATTGAAATGAACTACATAAAGATTTAAAATATTAAGTTTAAAAGCATGGAAAGAAATTTTGGTTATAAAATTACGATTCCTGAAAATTAAATGCACTTCCAAGCAGGGCCCGACCTCTGAAGCTATGGGAAGTACAGCTTCATTTCGGTGCCCCCTAGAAGGGTTATACCAGAAGGGTTTTCTAAATTGTAACTCACCAATGCTATAAATATTACACCAAAGAGTGGCTTATTTGAGTGCACATATAGCTATAAAAGGTTTAAATTAAAATTAAACACATATAGCTAATAAAACAACTTTTTATATTCTCTTATATATACTATGAACAGGAAAATTGGACGCAATCAAGAAAAATATGGAAAAATAATTTTGCATAGTATTGACATAAAAATGTTAAATTCATCATGTATGCTCAATATAAAATATCAATATTTTGAAATATTTCTTTCAATTTTAGCAGTAGTTTAAGTTACTAATATTTTATGTTGTGCATACAAATCAAGTTCAATATTGTTCAAATTCAATGTGTAAAATAAATATACATCTAAAATAATGGACAAACTGAAGAATTGTGATCATGTGGTTTAAACTACTGGTGTATTATGTATATGAAAAATTAATGTGTTATGAAAGATATTTTCATGAAACACTTATAAATACACACACGCGCGCATTACAAACACACACACATATATATATATACAATTTTTGAATGGAATTAATTTAATATAACATTTGGGGCCGCCTGTTTTCTCAGTTTCGAATTCTGTTTTCTCAATTTCGAGTCCCTTCAAAATTTTCTGAGGGAAGCAGAAGCTAAACGTGCCTGTTCGGTAATCAAGGCCTGCTAAATTGACTTTGAAAACTTCCATATCTCTTACCTATTTCTACCCCCTTTAACTATTTCCCCGACCCAACTTTTATTACCCCGGAGTCCGAGCAAACGCGGCGGGGTGTCCCTCCCCATGGAGTGATGGATTGTGTCGAGGGGGTAGGCAATGGACTGATCAGAATATACATATATGCATTTTGTTTTAATTATAGCTTCCTCCCTAATTAATTGAAATGAAATATCTTTATATCAATGGATAAATTAGAAACTGTACATTTTTTCGTGTTTTTTTAAATTTCCAAACGACCTAATAGAACTGCCAGAATTTACAGTTTAATGAGAGCTAGAAAATTTTTTGGTCATGCTCCGAGTATTTCACGTAAAATCAAATATTTAAAATTATTTTTAATATAAAATGAAAACTAGGATGAATAGTGGCAAGTTTTAAGAATTGCATACAGAAAACAAAATTCAAAAATCTTAATTTTTTCATGAGATATCCTTAGAAAAGTGAGAAAAAATATTCCCATAGGTTTACATGGAGAACGAAAAACGGGATTGTAAGTGATCAGCACCCTTAATGTAAACATTTAAGATGATAACCTTAGCAGAACTTCCCAAAGGTTTCCCCTTTTTCTGAGGTTGAAAAGAAAGAGAAAATTGGTTTGAAAAAGAAGCCATTTTACAGATGAAAAGATCAATTAACAGAGGGTGACAGAAAGCAAGTGTCAAGTCCGAAGTCCGAGAAATGAATGACCAACGATAAAGAAAGGAGAAATTTGGAGGGTGAAAGGTTGCCGAAAATTTGAACCACAGAATAAATCGCCAAACGAAATGTATTTGTGATTGTCAAGCAGATGCGTCTTAATTTAAAATTAAACGATGATATAATGTACAAAACAGGGCCAAAACTAGCCTTTTTGCACCCGGGGCAATTTTGGCGCCCCCCCCCCCCCTCCTCTTCCACAAAGTATATTTACAAAGAGAATTTTACTAATTTTATAATAGACGACTTATTTTAAATTTTAAAATATGTAATCATAAAATATGTAATACTGAACTAAGTAATCTACAGCGGCGGATCCAAGGGGGAGGTCTCTCTGAACATCAACAAAAATATTCTAAAGATCATTTTTAAAATGACATATTCAGCAGAGTCCCGATTATCAGAGTCCCGCCTAACCGAGTTTCCGCTTTCACAGAGTTATTTTCTTCTGATGGACTGATGACTTCCGGTATTATGAAACAGCCATTATAAATGAAGTGTTAGGTGAAGATGAAAGAGCAGTTGTAAAAAGTTAGAACTCTGATTTTCTGGTCCGAATGGGAAAAAAATTTACGGCTGCTCTTTCATCTTCACCTAACACTTCATTTATAATGGCTGTTTCACAATAACGGAAGCCATCAGTCCATCAGAAGAAAATGATCCTTTCCAAAGGTATAATCCTTCATTTGGCGCCCCTTTGTTCTGGCGACCGGGGCGCATGCCCCCTTTGCCCCCCCCCCCTTAGTTTCGGCCCTGGTACAAAATTATTCAGACAGAACTAACTCATGCGAAAAAGAACTGTGTTTTAGTTCAGACACCCCCGTCCCCCCCAAAAAAGACAGTAAAGTTTATTCAAAAAGTGCGCGAAAAAAAAACTGTGCTAAATCATATTAAATTGAACAAAGTTTTTCAATTCATTAAATTTATTGAATTCAATTCACAGAAAGAAAATTTAATTTCAGATTCAGGAAGGAGAAGGTAAACATAAGAGACTAAGACCCCCCTCCCCCCCCCAAAAAAAAAACAAGTTTTTAAAAGGAGAAGTCTTTAATCAGAAATTTATATTCGGGTATGAGTTATGGGACGGTGAAACTTTGAAACGAAAAATGTATGTACTTTCATTTTGAAAAAAAATTCTCGATATGTATGTATATAATTTCTTGTAACAATCAAAAAAAGATGTTGGTGTTGGTAGTATAAATTTGGCGCCCTCTCGATCTCATCGCCCGGAACTACTCGCCGCCCTTTCGCACGGACCTGATTGATTTATGTGAAATTAAATTATAATTTTACTTATCAAATCAAATTAACTTACATTTGTGTATAAAACTATAGTATGCATTATGAATAACTGGTGAATTTTTTCTTGTTTTTGTGTCTAAAATACTGTTAAAATATTGAATTTATAACATTATTTAAAAGACAAATTAATTTAACTTCTGATCAATTCTTTCTAAGTAAAATAAGAATAGTTTAAACTTCTGTATGCGGAGGGATGGAAATTATATCGTGAATGTACTTAAGAAAAGCCGTATTAAAAAAAAAAAAAAGAAAAGAAAAGAAAAAAAAAGGGTTCGTTTTAATTCACACAAAAGGAAAATTCTTGTTATTTTACATATTCTTTCCATATGCTTCATATTTACTTGAGGTGAAATTGTCTAATCCACCAAAATTTTCTATCCAACGCGATTGTCCAGTAAATTAGATAAATAAATAAAAATCTATTCTTAGACAACAATTGCTTGTAATTAATTTACCGGAAACTAAGAAAAACTGTTCGATTTCAAATCCCTTCAAATATCATGCCTGCAAGTATCCTGTTTTTACATTTAAAAAAGAGCCTTAAAATAATAAAGTTTCCGGTTCTTGAGCGGGGAAAGATAATTTTTTTTAGAACAGCCTTAAAATAAAGAGCTTCTTTTATTCGTTTTAATTTGCAAAAGAAAATTTTCTTTGTTATTTTAAATGTTTCATCCATATGTTGGGTATTTGGGGTGAAATTTTCCGAAAAATTCGAATCCACCGAAAATGTTTCTCTATATTTAATAGTTTTAAAAAAGAAACTTTTAATTGGACATAAAAAATCTACAATCTCTGATAATGAGAGGAGGAAATTTCTATTGACCCTCACCCCGCACAGCTCTGTTGGGGGTATAAGGTTGCTAGTTATTTTCTTGCACCGCGCCAAGCCCTCGCCAAAAACCTTCCTTGCGAATAAATACATTTCCTTGACTATTATTAGATATTTATCATAAAAATGAATATATGCTAAGCTCAATCGATTTCGATTAATGAGTCAATCATTTTTCCTGTGAAAATGAAGAAAAAAAGAGGTTTAATATGCCATTTCTTTCATATTCAGTACAGAACTATTTATTGTCGCGGACGTACACTCCTCTCTAGCATATACACCATTGACAACTTAGGTCTTCCTTAGGTATATGTGCAATTTCGTTAGAGATTTCGATGAAATAAATGATAATTTAAAACAATTTTGGGAGCTTGAGTCTATAGGCATTAAACATGATGATCCGAAAATATCGGAAACTGATCAAGCACAACAAATATTCGATAAAACTGTCAAATTTGTAGGAGATCGTTATGAAGTTCAGTTATCGTGGAAAAAAGACTGGAAGGATTTAAATGATAATTTTAATGTTGCGAAACAGCGTTTGGAAGGTCTAAAAAGAAAATTTTATCGAAACCCAGAGCTTTTTCGACAATATTCTGAAATAATCACGGAATATTTAAAGCAAGGAATTATAGAGCAGGTGCAAGAAAATGAACCTGTTTTAGACAGGGCAGTTTATTATTTGCCCCATCATGCGGTCTGTAAAGAAGATAAACTTACTACAAAGGTCCGAATCGTCTTCGATGCCAGCTCTCATGATAACAATGATTTGTCCCTTAATGATTGTTTATGGCCCAGCACCAACTTAAATCCACTTCTATTTGATATTTTAATCCACTTCAGATTATACGAAATTGCCTTCTCTTCTGATATCGAGAAGGCGTTCCTTCAAATCTCACTAGCTGAAAAAGATCGGGATTCTCTCCGTTTTCTGTGGTATGATGATGGTTTAAAATCTTTCAAGGTCTTCAGATTCAAACGTGTTATTTTTGGAGTCAATGCCTCTCCATTCCTCCTATCTGCTACCATAAAGGAGCACATCCAGCGGTTTACGAACATACACCCAAGAACTGTTCACCTACTCGATAAATATATTTATGTGGACGATTTTATATCTGGCGAAGATACGCTGCAAGAAGCTCTTGATGTTTCCCTGAATGCTAACAAAATAATGTCTGATGCAGGAATGATTCTTCGAAAATGGATAACCAATGATGAAGCGTTAAAGTGCTGGCAAAAGGAAGGTTTAAATATTCAAACAGAACATGCTGCAATAAGCCTAGGAAGCAATCTAAGCAAGGTATTAGGAATGTCCTGGAAAACAGAAGAAGATTGTCTGACATTCGAAGTCAAAAGTTTAATAGAATTCTTGTCATCGCAAATAAGCTCAAAACGTCTACTATTGCAAGCAGTTGGTAAAATCTTCGATCCGTTAGGCATGCTGACGCCATTCACCATTAGAATAAAATGCCTGTTCCAAGAACTATGGCTAAAGAAGACAGCATGGGATGAACAGTTACCAACTAATGTGCACGAAAAATGGTTAAAGTGGCTCGAAGAACTTCCAAATTTAGCAGAATTAAAAATTCCGAGGAAAATTCTTGGTAGCTTGAATCAAGTAATAGCTGTAGACATACATGCCTTCTCTGATGCTAGTAAAATAGCGTATGGATCTGCAATTTATCTGAGAATAAAAAGAGAGAGTGGTGTGGAAGTCAATCTCGTGACTTCAAAGAGTCGTGTTGCATCGATAAAGGAGATAACTCTGCCTCGGCTAGAACATCTCGGAGCCTTACTAAGTGCAAGACTGACCAATAAAGTAAAACCCATCCTAGATCAAAAAATCACATCGAAAGTGTACTATGGGACGGATTCCAAAATAACCTTATTCTGGATCAAAGGATCATCAAAGCGATGGAAGCAGTTTGTGGCTAACCGTGTCATAGAGATTAATGCACTTTCAGATTCGAACTCTTGGTATCACTGCTCTAGCAAGGACAATCCTGCCGATCTCTTGACCAGAGGTGCGAGTGTTAATTCCCTTGTAGAGAATCCAATGTGGTTTAGGGGACCAAAATTCCTAGCAGCTGATGACTTAGTGACTGAGCAAGAAACTATTTCTGTGCCAGAAACAGATTACATTCCAGAGACTAAATCAAAATATAAAAATAACTGTAATGATTTCAATTCTAATATTTCTCTTTCTCTTTTCAGGAATCCTGAAGAAGTAAATTTTTTTCTCAACATAAGTGGTAAATACTATAGTATTCTTCGCATACCGGCATATGTTTATAGGTTTTTTCACAATTGCAAATGTAAGTTAGCAGACCGGCGCAGAGGCAGCCTCACAACCCCAGAAATAAAAAATTCAGAAGTTTCTCTAATTAGATTAGTACAAAATGCAGAATTTCAGGAAGAGATTAAGGGTTTAAAACGGGAATCAAGGGTTCCCCCTTCCAGTAAAATTAAATGTTTATCCCCCTTTTTGGATCAAGATAATATCTTAAGAGTTGGCGGTAGGTTGGAAAATTCAGATTTAAACTTTGATAAGAAGCATCAAATCATTTTGCCGAAAGGCCATAAGCTCACAAAACTCATATTTGAGCATTTTCACAGGAAGTATTTTCATATTGGTCCCCAAACTTTAATCCATTACGTACGAATGCGGTTTTGGCCCGTAAGTGGAAAAAATTTAGCGCGAAAAGTAGTGCATGATTGCGTTGTCTGTTTTAGGAACAACCCAGTTACTGCTAAACAAATCATGGGTGACCTCCCATCGGAAAGAGTAACTCCAAATTTTACGTTTAACCATACAGGAGCCGATTTTTGCGGCCCTTTTGAGATTAAATATAAAAATCAAAGAAAAGGGATTTTTCATAAGGTTTATGTCGCGATTTTCGTTTGCTTAGTAACAAAGGCTATTCATTTAGAAATAGTAACGGATCTAAATTCTGATGCGTTTATCGCTGCACTTAAACGCTTTGTTTCAAGGCGAGGAAAATGCGCTTCTATTATGACAGACAATGCTACGAATTTTAGGGGTGCTAAATCAGAATTGCACAAACTTCATGAGTTAGTTCGTAGACCGGATGAAAAATTAGCTAATTACCTTACTTCAGAAGCTATTGAATGGAAGTTCATTCCTCCTAGATCGCCCAACTTCGGTGGTTTATGGGAGGCTGGTGTAAAATCTTTCAAGTATTATCTTAAAGGAGCATTAAAAGGTGCTAGATTGACTATGGAAGAATTTCAAACAGTCACCACCCAAATCGAAGGGGTACTAAATTCGCGTCCCTTAACTCCGTTATCGACCGATATAAATGATTTTAATGCATTGACACCAGGCCATTTCCTAATTGGTCGGCCTATCGATGCCATTCCAGAACCTCAGTTGATTGATATCACAGAATCGAGATTATCTAGGTGGCAGAGAATCACTAAATTCGTCCAATTAATTTGGAGAAATTGGCAATTAAATTACTTGAGTCATCTCCAAAATCGTTCAAAATGGCAGGTAAAGGGGGAAAACATCAAACCAGGGGCGATGGTAGTCATAAAGGAGGACAATTTACCCCCCTGTAAGTGGATGTTAGGACGAATCTTAGAGGTTATACCAGGAAAGGATGGTAATGTTAGGGTTGCAAAGGTTAAAACAGCCTCAAATATCTTTCTTAGATCCATATCTAGATTGTGTGTCTTGCCCATTAATGAAACCTAATGTACATACCTTTTCTCATTGTCTACTTATTTTAAAGTGCACCTAAGATTTACATGTTATTTTACATTCAACTTTTCTTAAGAACAATATAGAACTATTTTTAGAAAAGAGCTTAAATTTTGTAACAAA
>CAWVRF010001433.1:0-31000 GCA_963932465.1 Maratus speciosus | reverse complement strand
GCGCTCAAAAGTATTTTGACAAAGCTAATATTTCACTTAATTGAAAAGAATAATAAAATACAAAAATCAATCATTTATTTTATTTAACTATATTCAATGTTTTAATTTTAATAAATTAACAATAAATATTAATAATATTAATAAAATGATATATATACTATATATATATAGATATTTATAGAGATATATCCATATATATGTATATATTTATATCTGAATTTTGTCATGCTGTAACTCTCGAATTTTTGAACCGATTTGGATGAAATTTTTCTTATGCATAGTACATACTAATGTGTCGACCAAGTTCGTTGGCCAGCTTCATCCGCCATCTTACTTCAAAATGGTGGCCATTGGAATTTTTGAAATTTTTTTATGTTTTCTAACACTGTATACTTATAGAAAATGTTACGTTTCACAAAATGCAAACTCTTTTATATCATTTTAAACAGAATGTTAGAAACATTAAAAGATATTTTAAAAAGTCACACAGTGAAAGTTAACAACATAGGTCATTTTAAAGAGAAAGTTACGAAACCTAAAAATTTCCAAACGTGTTCACAAAATTCAAATGGCCGCCATTTTGAAACAAGATGGCGGATGAAGCTGACCAACGATCTTGGTCGGGGGATTAGTGTGTACTATGCATATGAAAAATTTCATCCAAATCGGTTAAAAAATTCGTGAGTTACGGCATGACAAATTTCAGATATAAATATATATATATGGATATCTATATCTATATAGTATATATATAATTTTATTAATATTATTAATATTTATTGTTAATTTATTAAAATTAAAACATTGAATTTGGTTAAATAAAATAAATGATTGATTTTTTGTATTTTATTACTCTTTTCAATTAAGTGAATTATTATCTTTGTCAAAATACTTTTGAGCGCTACTGTATTTTCATAAAAATTCTACTCTCCTGTATTAATTACCACTTTCTGGAAATTAAAATTTTCTTTTCATTGTTTTTTTTATAAGTTTAGTACTTTTTTGTTTATTAATTTAGTATTTTATTTTTTAAGTTGTTTTCTGTGGATAAAAAAATCATCAAACTGATAAATTAAATGAATGGACTCTTTTATGTTACGGCTTAGATTATAGAAATTTATATTCTTGGTACATCAAATAGTATATTTAATGAAAACACTTTGTAAACTATCATTGGTAAGTATCAAATATTGTATTATTTTACAGGTTTTTACCAAGATACAATACATAAATTAATTGCTTATCTCTTGCACCAAATAGATCACAAAACTCGTTTCTGAAAATTAATTATTTTTTAATTCTGCATGGGCTTGGCAGCCATCTTTCCATATTTTACAAAAAATTTTAAGCATGCAAGTATGTAGTTAGAATTTGAAGTTTAGAAATGTTACTCAAAATGACATTTTATGCTTTTCTGTACCTATGACCTTTACATTTAATCTGGCCACCTAGTCCATCAACATCATGCACAATTTTTGGAAAATTTAATTTTCAAAAACAAGTTAAGAAGTATTTAATACAGGAGGATTTCTATCAACTGATCATAAATAGGCACTTGACTTACATATGGTAATTTAGTTAATTGAAAATGTTAAATAAGTATCAAACTATGAACTTTGGAATTTGATCTCACACCATTTTTCTAGAAATAACTTTTAATCTGCTACCTTTTTCTTTTGTTTATTTTTAAAAAAGTGTTTTTCTTTTGTAAATATAACATTTTTCTAAACAATTTACATAATTTAAATAATCTACTCATTAAATTTAACAAGAACTCTTGTAGTCTTTTTTTGAGCAGGATTCAAATGCATTATTTTTGCATGCATTTTTTATATGTACATTTTACTTATAAATAAAAACATTTCTTTGAGATTTTAATCGTTAAAAAAGAAGCGAAAACAATTTTTTCTTAAAATATCTGTCTTTCTGAATTTATGTGTTATATAATTTTTCTGATAGGTAGGATTTAAGCAAAAAAACTGGTAGATTTGAAATACATTAAATGTCTGTATTTGGATTCTAGGTTGTTTCTGTCGGTAATATTTTTGCTGAATTTTTTTGCAATTGGAACAACTTATGTCTCTGCAAAAACGGAATTGCAAAAAATGGCAAAATTTTTCGTTTTAGGCAGGTTTGCCTCTTAGAAGGCATAATTTTAACGTGTTTCTTTCGCCAGACCTCATGATTTTTTTCCAATTTAATACAGGATTCCATTATAGACTAAGTTATGTTTTCACAGGTATCCAAAACTAATTCACTCTATAGTAACCTGTTGATTTAAAATGAACATGAACATGATATAAATGTACTATATTTAAACCTGCGACATTAGAACATGTCTGTAAAGGAATGCTGTCTGACAAGAAAACGTGAAAGGCACATTTATACCTGCTAAGAGGAAAATCTATGTAAAATGAAACTTTTACGCAGTCTCTTGTGATTCCTTTTTCGCAGATTTTATTGCATTGCATTAAAATCTGTGGAAACAACATTCACATTTAAACAGAAACTTTTCATGATCTCGATGATGAAAGGATAACCATTAAAAATACACTCGCCAAGACAAAAACCTGTATAAAAAGTCATTTTTTCCGATTTCGAACAATTTCCTTTTCATAACTTTTATTGTAACAAGATAAAAAGTAAAACCTCATCAATGAAGATTTTGGTGGGACCAAATGTTCCAAAACTTGCAGTAAAAAATGAGGTTCACATGAATACAATAATAGCACCTTTTTCACAATTGGGTAAATCTTATCATAGTTCATTTTATAATTCATATCGAGCAATATTATTAACGGCTTTAAATCTGCCACTTGAGGGAAATAAATTAATTTAATCGTTGACTTGTTATTGAGAATTTTTATTCAGCATTATGTTGCCAATTTATAAATACCTGCAAAATCCTGAATTTGATTTGTCTTATCTGTTCTAAAACATGCTGATAGTATCATTTCAATTCTACAAAGTTTGCGTCAATGTACAAGCGGAGACTGATATTCAAAATTTTGCTGACCTATTCTGAAAGGCAGAATCCTTAGCTAAAGAAAGTTTTCATGCAATTATTACATTTCCCCATCAAGTGTGCCAACAAACAAAGAGGGATAATCCACCTCATGAAAATCTCGAGGAATAATTTAGAAGATCGATGTTTAGATACATTTATGTCTGAGTTTTTTTATCATTTTCTGAAGAATATAAGGTTCTTGGAAGATTTCAATGTTCTACTTCCAATAAATGTTAACTCATCAAAAATCAAGTTGTTGGAATATTTTATGACAGGTATTATTGGAATCAACTATAAAGTTGAATATTTACTTTGGTGTGAAAAACGGCACAGCATGAAAGAAATGAAGAAACCCAAAGGCATTATGCCTAGTTTAGACAATTGTAACAAAAATATTTTTCCTAACAAGAATTTTTTAATGTGTTTATTAGTTACAGGACCAGTTTCTGCAGCCGAAGTTGAAGATCTTTTACTTCCTTAAAAAGAATAAAACGTATCTTTAAAACTTTATGGATGATGAAAGGCTCACGGGATTGGCACTTATGTCAACTCATTATCAAATATCCATCACCACAGAAGAAATTCTTGATTTAATGGCAAAAGATGATAAAAGAATGCTGCTGTTATAAACTCAACTTTTTGATTATAACTTTAATTTAAGTAAATGTTCACGTTGCATGAAATACAATCTGAATATATATATCTTTTCAGAACACTGTAAAAAAAAGACAGTCTAGGATAATATAATGTAACCCCAAACGAAAACAAAGAATATACTCTCTTCCTAGTCACCCACTTTTGAGAAAAAATTCTTTACCTTTAGAAGCCACCTAAACTAATGTATTTTTGTGATTTAAAAGTGAATTTATAAAAACAAAGTTTCATTTTCTGCCACTAGTTTTGAAAAATTTCCCGAGTTATTTTTACAGTGAACTTACCAGTTTTTCCAAATCAGGATGTCTGATTTTAGGATGCAATCCATATTCAAGTAAACCTTTTAATGTTCAACAAACATGTTTTACAGAAAAAGATGAACAGCGTTAAGATTAACATTAAAATTTAAAATATTTTGTTATGCTTGCACATGTAAACTGCTTGACGCAACTGATAATATTTCATAGACAATCAATAGCACCCTAAAATTTTACATTCCAACTTGAAGAAACTTATAATTAAATCATAAAAAATTTGTGGCAACAGATATTTTTTACTTAACATGCTTCCTTAAATCTCTAAAACGTATTGGTTCTTCAAAATTCCAATGATAAAGATTGCTTTTAAGGAATCGTGGATAATGCAGAAGGGGTTATACTTCGGTACAAACAAAATAAACTTTTTTTTTTTTTTAAATGCTTCTCTCAATCCTGAAATGATATTAGTTTCTGATGTCTCTAATGATAAAAATTGCTTTTCGGAATTGTGGATAACTCAGAAGAGTAACCACTTACGAGTTGGTGGTTACATTTTATTTCAGTAGAATAGAAATCATTTGCCTCCTTTTTCACATTTCAAGCAATAGTAAAATCCTTTTCTATGCTACAAGGTCATTTTAGGTAATAGATGCAATGACAGAGATTGGTCTAGTTCTTTACTTCATAAGCTATTTTTAAAAATAAATTATTAATAAAGAAACACTTAGCATCTGAAAGTTTATTAAAATATTTCTATTACACAAATATTATATGTATATAAAACTGAGTAAAACAGAATTTTTTTATCAGTTCCTTGCTATTCTGTTAATACCGATTTCTTAAATATGAAAGGAACTGGTGTTCATTTTTGTTATCCTGCTCGACTAATAACATTGTGGTGATTTGGTGATAGAAACTTTTACGGCAGGCCACATTTTCATGTTACTTCCCGGCTCTGCTTTTAACTGGAAGTTTGGTTTCTGTTATGGGAAATGTTTGTGGTCGAATATGGACACAGACAAGACACTCTTAAGTTCTTAGGACCTGGTTTATTATCCTTTTTATACATCAATCCTTTTAAAACCAAGCCCAGCGGGGTTGTTTAAAATATTCTTGAAAACGCTCAATAGAACGACGTTCGTTTGATTACCCTGGCATGATGGTAAAAGACCACGCAAAATATGCTCCCACGTATATAAATAGGGTAATTGACATTATTTCCAGCAGAGGGCATTCTTGTTCTAATAGGAGGAAACTTCTAATTTTATAGGAAGCTGAGCTGTTGAATGACATGTGGTCAAGACCTATACAATTTCTAGGGCAATCTGACGTACCCAGCTATAACCACACATACCTACAAAAATGCCTTAGTCAACAATTTTAATCTTAATGATTGAACAAAAATAAAATCCGTACTGCTGGGAAAGAAAGTTACCAGGGGCAAAAAGCTTTAAGCATTAGATTTAAATTAAAAAATATATTAGTTTGGAATTTAATTTTTAAAAAGAGGTTAGATTTTATCCTTTCATATACATATATATATAAATAAGAAACAAACCGTAAAAAAAATTCTGTTTTAGCCATTTTTCTGTCTTTTGAGGTAAAAATGTATGTTATACATAACACTGGGAGGGGACCATGAATTTTTTCTCTTGTGAGAACAAAATTAAAAATATCTAAAAATTTTTCGTTTTATGCAGGCTTATAATATAATGCTTCTTATAAGGTAAATTTGCATGTTTAGTATTCCTTCCGTCAAAACAACGAAACTTTTTGGTTTTAGACAGTATTGCACTGAAGACAGGTTCTGTTTTCCTAGGATTTACTGTACATATAACATAAGTTTTGGCCCTTCCTCTCTTCTACCAACATTTTTTTTAAAAATCCTACTCCGAAATTGTCATAATAACACTTTAATAAAGAGGTTTCGGAGAAACTATTGATATTTTTCCTGCCTGAATTCACTGCCAAACTGAAGTTTTATTCATGATGCATAATATTATTTATTCTACCTGAAGTTTCATTCATAACTTAAAAAATAATGAATAGATTTTAGAAAACTTTTCAAAAGGCTTACTTTGCTGTGAACACTTTACAAGAAGAACTTAAAATGGCCACTATGCATGTCTAAACAACACTGAGCGAGATAGACTAAGGAATATAACTGACAGAATCTATACCAACTTGCCTTACAGAAATCTATAAAAGAAAAAAAAATGTAATTTATTAATTTAGCAATTATAGGGAACAGGGTCATGTTATGCATTGCTTTGGGGAAAACAAAAGTTCAACTGTACAAGAACATAACAATTTATTACACTTAGTGAAAGTAGAATGCAGTAATTTAAAATCATTATAAATCGCCTTTAGTCTTTTTAATACACCTAAAAGACTAAAAAGGCTATACTACCTTATTATGGCAGCACCCATATTTATAATTATGTAAAGGATTCAGTAACGATTTTGCTAAGTTCCTAAATTCGTGTTACATATCTGATATAAAAACTATCTCTCCCCACAACATGGCGAGTCTTCATCCGATGACATAGGCTCTGAGGAACCCATAAATCTGTAGTATGTGAGACAAGATGGTTGATGTGCACCAGCCAAGGCTTCAACCCTACGGACCGGCTATGTGAAGCTGCCCTGACAACTGTAGTTATCAAAGGCCAAGGACTGCTCAGTCCAATTGATGTGTGCACACATCACTTGGACACCCAGTACACATCACTTGGACTGAGCCCAAACAAGTTTGGCAACCCAGTCAATACGACAGAACCCCGATCAGCTCAAGGAGACTATCGGTCCCTTTGCTTGATTCCCTGCCTAGCTCACCCTGCATGGAATCAAATACCTACAAAGGAGAGATGTAAAGCTGAAGATGTATGGAAGATGTAAAGCAAATCACAAGGATTTGCTTTACAGAATTCTTCCAAGACCAACTGCTATAATGAGCAAAGACTTATTTGGTCGCAAACGGATGGGAAGATCGAGGCACCACTCGCAACATGGGAGAGTTGTAGAAACTCTCCCTCAGTCATCATGGACACTGCCTCGGTAGGGACTGATAGGCTTGACAGACTGTGCACAGCAAGGTGTCTATTCCAACTCAGCCACAAATTTCCTTGACTTTTCCATACCGATAATATAAAATGTCCATATATCGAACTTTTGATGAGTTACTATATGAAGAAATATTAAAAGCTACAAAATAATTATATTTTGTATCAGGGTGTCTAGCACAACTCAGCTACAAATTTCTGTGGCCTTCCCAGGTTTTCCATACCAATAAAACAAAAAATCAGCTATCGAGATTCTGTGATGTAAGATACAAAAAATCTTACAAATTGTATAATAATTGCTTGAAGCTTTTATATTTCTTATTGAGAATCTTTTTTAACATGCTAAACATTTTTCAAATACACTTTTAGCAACAGGTTCTATTCAGGATTTAATTCATCGAATCAGTCACAGAATCCTTCGATATATTTTAATTAAAAAAAACTTATCTTTTTAAGTACTATAGCTGCTCTATAATTTACCAAATTTAATTATTATAAATATTTAAAAAATAATCAAATTAACAAATGTTTTCAAACAAGGATAAATAAGCAAATTGAATCATCTAAGTAACCTTACAAAACTGTACAAACATTCAGTGAGGTTGCGAAGGTAGTATTGAAAAGTTTCGAGTTACAGGGAAAAACTGAAAGGGCATACAGTAGACAAAAATATTTGCATGAGGGGTCTCTTTACTGTAGTTATGAAAAGTTATACTTAATGCATTATTAGTTATTTAAAGTACTTATGCAAGGTTAGATTTTCCTCGCACTGTATTTTCAAATCTTTAGTTTTATAATTAGAAAAATTTCTGATTTTTTTTCTGAAGTTTAAAATTTCTCTGAAATTTCAAATTACCCTAGCTTTTGCCCAGAAATGGTAAATTTCCATGCTTATCTCCTGACTTTTCCATGTTATCCAGGTTTCCAAAGTAGATAGACGCTCTGATAAAGTCTCAAATGCAAGTCAAGCATGGGGGATCCAAATCACACTACCTTACCTTACAGCCACCTTTGATACCTGGACATGAATGTCCCTAGATTGTGCAATTGTGACTGTTATCAGAAAAATAAAGAACCAATAGCTCCCTGGGGGGGGGGGGAGGGATGGAAAATCAGCCTCATGAGAGACAGAGGGACTCCTGGATTAGGGTTGAGTTATTTAAAAGTTAGTTTTAGACTCTGCTAGTCATCATTGTCAGGCACAGACAGACAGCTCCATCATGCAGGACTGATTGTTCCAAAGCTTCTTTGATTCGAGAGTCACAGCAGTAATCGATGAGCCTCTGGCTCGGTTGCCTGTGGAGAAATGATACTGAAAGGTGGGCCGCAGTCCTGCCCTCCCCAAGAAAACCACTAGGCTAGCCTACTATCTGCAGGAGTTGGAGACTGACCTATTTTCTCAGATCAATCTTGGGAGTGACACACAACTGTTCCAGCTGCAGTGGTCTCAGAGGATGAGCCATCTGACAGAGAGAGCACGCCAGATGCTGTCCAAGCCTCCCCTGATGCTAGTAACGGGAATCCCTGCATGATGTTCCCAGGCAACGTGTCAACACTAGAGAGTCTCCGAGCCTTGCTCTACAGAGCTCACTCTATCTCGGATTCAACTTCGGACAAGTGGATGGATGTGATCCTATCACATTAGCTAGTCATTGCTCATAGTCACTGTCCAACTGGAGAACAGTACTGGGATTATCGTAGGAAGCAACTGTGCACCTTGTCCTGAAAATCAGAATGGTCGGGGGTATCTATGTTTGAATGCAACTAAGATCCATCAGATTCCATGCACAACTTCCGTTATCTGCCAGCAGCTGTTACTCCAAAGAGCACATCTAAGAGGTTGTGATTCATTCGCATCTGCTCTGATCTCATATCACTACTGCATACTCTGTTGGGCTCCAGGTCTACTCCCCCTCTCGAGGGGTCGGTTCCGGAAAACGAAAAAGGGGCTGCCAGATGACATATTCGATATCTATTATTTATACTATGCACCATTGTACATACATATACACCATATATGGAATATAAAAATTAAATTATTGCAGATATATATAATATATATTTATCATATATACCTACAGCTTATATGAATATTATACTAAAAAAAGAAAGTTTCGCTCAGTGTATATGTCTGTGATGGCTAGCAAAATCTACTCCATGTACAAGGCTGAATATCTCTGAGAGGAGAGTTCAAGACGTCCAAATGCACCTGACATTCAGAATTTTAAATTTCTAATTATTAGCTGAGTAATTAATTAAAAACCACAATTAAAAGAATGGAAAACATTCATAATTCAACTAAAACAAAGATTTTAATTAGACCGCAAATAATATTTCTTCAAGAAATTTGAAAAGAGGGGGAAGGGATGCAGCAATTTTGGGGAGGGGTTAAGTTTATTGGAATACTTATTATTTAATTACCTTACTAAAGATTTACAAATAGGAAAAAAAAAATAATGACGATATTTAAAGGCTTTAATTTTTGTGTACTGTGAAGAAGAAGCGGTGTCAATTTCAGTGGTGGGAGTTATAAAATTACATGATCAATTATTTATTGTTACAATAAAGTAACAAATTGAGCATAAAACTTTTTTTAAAAAGACAACAACTTTTAAGGTTTTAAACTTAGTGAGCTGAAGGGGCAAAAAGGATAAAAGCAGCTTCTTTTTTTTTGTGGGAGGGGGATATAATTTTTTAGATAACATATTATTTATTTACATTAGTAAGGATTCACAAATAAATAAAATAATAATAAACTAAGGAGATTTAAAGACTTTAAGGCGACCCTCTACATTAGGAGAAAAAAAAAGCACTTTTTATGATTTTTTTGTAAGAAAACTGCATGATGGATCTTTTTGAAATTTTAACAGTTTATTGTACATGTCTTAAGGTATGCACAAGAATTTTTTTATTAGATTTTGTTGCTTCTACTCTAAGTTATAAACAAATATGTTCAACTACATTTTTTGACAAGGTGGGAAAGATTAGAAAAAACTAATCAATAGATCATCTTGATTTTTTAAAAATTAAAGCTTATTTAATTGCCCTCGATATGAATTAAAGCTTTTACTAAAATTATATTAAAAAGTTATTAACAAATAAGAATGAAATTTTTTAACAAATAAAAGTTTTTTTTTTTATCAGCCATTACATAACTTTTTAAAAATAAATTTATGGGTTCCTTTAATTTAACTAGAAGCTATACTCACGAAGTTTACGAAAAAAATTTATTTTTGTGTTTCAGATAATTCTACAAGGCGCTATCATGCCCAACGTCCAGACGAAATTTTTCAAAGCAGTTGAACCTATTTGTTTTTAACTTAAAGTAGAAGCAACAAAATCTAATAAAAAAAATTCTTGTGTATATCTTAAAATATGTACAAGAAACTGTTAAAATTTCAAAAAGATCCATCAAGCAGTTTTCTTACAAAAAAATCATAAAAAAGTCTTTTTTTGGGGGTCTCCCAATGTAAAAGGTCCCCTTAAGTTTATGTGCTTGCTAACAGGGAGAGAAGCAAACAGTAAATGTCAATTTCGGGTAGGGAGGAAGGAGAGTATTTTATGATCGATTATTTATTGTTATAATAAAATGACAAATAGAGGAGAAAAAGTTTTTAAAACTTTGATACTCTGGAGGGGACAAAAGAGGGAAGTAAATAATTGGTTATTTATTGTTACTATAAAGTATCAAATAGAGTAGAAAAAAAAATGAAAGTTTTAAAGATGTTTAACTTTGGTACTGTGTGTGTGTGTGGAGGGAAGATGGGGACAGCAAAAAGAGGGAAATGAAATTTCACAAGAAGGTGAGGTCAGGAGAGGGGGGGGGGGGATTTAGATTATCTTTTTTAATCAGAAATTCAAAGAAATTCAGAAGAGTTTCAACTCTGATGAAAAAATAATACTACCACAGTAAAATAAAGGGCTTTTTGCCAATTTTGTATAAAAATAAATACTTTTAAGGAAAAATAATTTCAGGGCTACAATTAATGTTTTTCGCCCAAAAAAATACCGCCATAATACATTAATTTGTTGCGGGCAATGAACTCGATCATTGGAAATTTCCTGCTGTTTTTACTCTTAATAAAAAGCCCAAGCCACTGAATTTTGTATATATATATATATATATACAATATTTTCACTGATTCATTTTTACAATGCAGCAACAGGAAAGAAAAATGAAACATTATTTAAACTATTTTTTGGGATTTCTAAATTTATTTCTTAATGGATAATCATAATTTAATTAAATGTTAGGCTATTAATTGATTAAAACACAATTTTTTTTTTATGTTACACTTTTAATTTTTAATTTTTTTTTTTTTTTTTTTTTTTTTTTTTTTTAACAATTTAAATGAATCATTGCTGTAGTTGCACTACCACCTGGCATAATTTTGGTGCTTTATTAAAACCATTTTTGTAACTCATACAGAATTGTTACACTCGAGAATATTTGTCGGTTTATAACCAGTGCAGGTTAACAGGAAAATGCATTGAGTTTAATGTAATAATCATATATATTAAAACACAAAGGTAAAAATTAAAATAAGATCAAAATCAATATAATTCTGTATGAATCAACTCTTTTTCGAGCATCTGCAATTTAGAGGAAAGTAGAACGAGTTCCTATTAGTGCAGTGGTCTAATCCAGCAATTTAAAGCTCTGAATTTTCATTGAGGATGCAAGTTTTAGACCTATGCCCTGCAAAATGATTTCTGTAATATTTTTGGTGATAATTTATTTCAATAATAACGTATTTTATTAGGAGAAGTTATATGATTTATATTTTATTATTATTATTTGAACGCTTTATAATTAAATAATATTTAAAAAAAATTATATTTAAACTAAAATATTTTGCATGTAAATATCAATTAAATAAATTTAGCTGATCAACAGTTTTTGTTATATTTTCTGACCATTATCAAGAATATATATGTGTGTGTGTGTGAAAAAAAAAATTTGCCATTCTTTTCCATAAAAAATAAAGCAGAAAGAAAGAAAATATCCATGTAAAAACTATAAAAAAATTACCTTGATGTCCATGGTTTAATATTTTTGATATGTAAAATAAAATGCAAGTAATAGAAAATATATATAATAATTTGTTAGCTGAATCAAGCTTTAAACTTAAATTTTTAAAGAATGAGACTGATAAAATCAAAATTCGCGGAAGTATTTAATGATTGTGCAATTAAAAAAAAAAAAGTAAATATTGTTATTAAAAAAACAGACTGTAGTAAGTAAAAATAATTTCTCTACCCAGTATTTTTTAGTAAATTTCTGATAACAAGGAAGCATAATTGGTTGTAAATTATAAACTAAAAATTCTTTCAATTCATTCAATAGGTAAGACTGACAAGCATCATCTATTGCCTTAAAGAAATGGGAATCACTTATGCAATATAGAAATGTGTCATGATTTCAATAATTAATTTAAAAGCAACTAATTAAAATTTCAAGAATTTTTCTAATGAAACATTCAAGGTATTAACCGTCAACTCTTGACGGGTATTACCTAGTTTATAATTAAGTTCTAAAAATATTAAATTGTTGTATTGCCGTCGGAAACTTACCTGTGTACATTTCTTTCAATAGTTCTAGCACATAAGGAAGTGAGTTAAAAACAAACTAAAGAATTTCATCTTCACCAAGTTGTGTGGAACAGATGTGTTTGGGGTCTGCACCATAAACTTGGCAATTTTCTTTTCTCGCCAAAATGCTGTCTTTGAAAGTGATCACGAAAATGAAATCATAAGAAAAACCCATCGGGAGCGTGGGGAGCGCTCCGGACTTGTATAGCGTAGTCGCAGCCGTTTACTTTCCGGCATGGTGTCCGTACAGCCGTCTTTAATATGTAAAGACATCTAGGAGTTGACAGAACTAGTGGATTAAATAACTGGGACTCGGGAACCGCTTGGTGGACCGAACTCTTTTATTTAGCCGCTCATCTTACAGTGTGAATCGCGAGTTCGGCCGGTGGCCCCTCGAGCCGCGTACGATGATTTTCAGGAGCTACATTGTCATACGTTTGACAGGCTTCTCAAATCTGCAAGATCCGTCGTTTTTGGGTCGGGTTTTAGCTAATATCTTGGGGTTTAACATATTTTCCAGCAGAGGGCACAGTTGTAAAATTGGGAGGAACATTTCTTTAATTGGCTGATTAGCTTTTGATTGATTGTCCGGGATCAGATGCCAAAGTTAGGCTTGGCTCGCCCGGGGATGAGCTAACCACAACTGAATGAGAATATTCCGAACGTCAGCAAGTTTACTCTTAAAGATCGTCCGAAAATGATATCTGAAAGTAATACGATGTATTGCTAAGAAACAAAGTTATAAGGGGTAAAACTGGTTTTAGATTGAGATTTAAAGTTAGGACGAAAACTTCGGATTTTAATTTAAATTTTTGAAATTTTGAATTTAAAAAGGGGTTTTATCCTTTCATATCCCCCCCTCGAAGAAGAGGTCCACCCGGAATTGCCTGCAAATCCGGGGGGACTCGCACGGAGAATGGTGAATACAAAAACAGATAAGTGCGACATTACAGATTAGGGTTAAAGTTAAATCTAAAGGTAAATTTAAATTAAATGTAACGTTAAAGTTAAGTTTGCTAAGACGTGAGGGTTGAATTTTGCTGCTGGAAAAGATATTTAAAATTTAAATTTTGAAGTATAAACTTTAAGGAAAAATTTAAGATTTTAAGTTTTGATGCTAAACTAATTTGGGATATGGCTCTTGGGACAACCTGACCGAACTTTACATAAAATGCTTGAAAAAATATAATGATATGAAGTATAAAAGTATCATAAAATATAAAGGAAAGCTGAAAAAACATAAACAATAATAATAATAATAATAATAGTTGAAGAAATATATCAGAAAACACAATAATAAAATAGTGTTGTTTAAATATTGACCATAATTTTCTTATTTTGAAGTTCTTTGGTCAAGAAGTTTATGCTCTTTTTGTTAAAGTCTTTGAGCACACAATTTCACATTTTTATATAAAATTAAAATGTGTAAAAATATAAATTTATTTACAAATATAATATTGGAAATTGCACGTAAACATAGGAAAAATTATTAACCATAATTATAGATGAAAAACTGGAATTCCTCATCTATTTTCAAATATGTAAATAGTATTCAAATAAAAACAATGTACAGCAAAATATAAAAATATTGAACTTAGAGAAATACTTAAAAATGTGAACTTATATAAACATTTGAACATTTCTTCACCTTTTATTTCAAAGTGTGTAAATATTAAAAATATGTTGACATATAAAATTAGCAAGATTAAAAATAATATATTATTATAGCAAATATTAAATAATGTTG
Organism: Maratus speciosus; assembly: GCA_963932465.1. Lineage (NCBI taxonomy): Eukaryota > Metazoa > Arthropoda > Arachnida > Araneae > Salticidae > Maratus > Maratus speciosus. The sequence goes on along the minus strand of CAWVRF010001433.1, from coordinate 16,681 downwards.
AAATAAGTACGTTAAAATATGTATGATAATAAAGAAAAATAATATATTGAAGTCTTATTTACATGGAAGACTACTTGCAAGGTAAGTAGTATTTATCCTAAACCTCAGGGAGGTTTTAGCACATCCTAAACCAGTTATGGTTTTCGCATAATCCTAAATCTCAATGGAGATTTTAGCAAAAATTAAAAAAAAAGAAAAATGAGCTTTATGTTTATTTTTTGTGTGAAAATGCAGATGCAGTTTACCTGTAAGCAATGGTGTTTATTATTTTGCAGACTGAGGTATTATTCATTTTCCTCAGTGGCATTAATAAACTAAAGTCATAATTTAATAAACCACATCTACATCTCACTCAGCTCTTGGCAAATAGCAAAAATCTCTAAATTTTTAAGAATTCAAGAATTTTACTACTGGCAAAAAGAAAAAAATCAATAAATAAAACAGGAAAATTAAATAAATAAAACAAACAAAAAAATTAATAGAATAATAGACCCTGGTTCAAACAAGCAGGATTATGACCAAGACTTCTAAGTGCATGGCAACCCGTTGACAAATTTTTGTTAGCTAGCTTTTATTGTCCGGACATTTATTTTATCAACAGTTGCCACATTTGTTCAGATTATACAGGTCACTGAATCCGGTTTGTCTGTAGAGGGGTATTTTCGGTTTTAAGTTACTTAAAAAAAATATTTTGTTTAAAGACTTAATGGGGTGGAACCATGGTCATCTTTAAAAATTGAATGTGTGGAATTAGACACTAGTGGATTTATCATGGTTAAAATGGGGTTACCACGGTCATGTCTAAACCAATGACTGAATTATTGAAACTATTTTTAATATGATGGGGGCGGGACCTTCACCTGTTTTCTAAAAGTGACAGGGGTTAAATACCTGCTTAAATTTTATTTTTATGAAATGGTAAGGACGGGACCTTTTCCATTTTGTCTCTTCAATATGGTTGGGGTAACCAACTCACTCTTTAATATGAAATGGAATTTATTAAAAAAAATACTGGATAAAAATACTAAAAATTAAAACTCAAATACTAAAATATAACATAAGATAAAATATGACATTCAAGCTATACACAAAAATATAGAAATGAATAATGATTTGTATAAAATTCTATATATAAAAAGAAATACTTGAAAACGTTCTCATTAAAATAAAAACTGTCTACACAAAAATGATTCAAATATGGATTAATATAACACACAACCTGGCATAAATAACTATTTACAAACATTTAGAAATTTCAGTGTGCTCATCTGTATTTAAAAAAAAATAATGGAATAGGTTACTAAACTTACGCAAATACTCATTTGCACAGGATTATTTGATAATTTTTTTTTTTTTTTTTTAATCATGTAACTAGTTTAACATTTATTCACAGTATGCCAGAAACATTAAAATCAAATAAATTTTACTTTTGGGTGATCGCACGTATGCGTCACTTGATGAATAAGAAAACAAAATTAGTGTTATTTTCGTTTACCACGATTTTAACGCGCATGTAGTGTGTCAACCCAAAAATTTTCCATAATTTTAATAATAAACCTTAAATCCCGCAAGAAATAAAAAATAAAGCTAATAAAAATTTTAAAATAATAAAATGGAATTTGTTTAAAATCTTTAACCTTCCTTTAAAGTACCCATATTTTAAATTAACTACTTTGACTTCATGAACGTTGTCAAAATTTTAAAATTTACACATTGATAACAGTAATTTTTTGTTTTCTTTTTCATTTTAAAATAATTCCCATTCGCAGTGAGAACTTTCCCATTTTTTCTTTAGTATTTTCGGAAATAACAGATTCGTAGTCAATATTTAAAGTTAAAAATAAAAATTAGTAAGAACATTGTTTAATACAGCAAAACTGATTTCTTGTAACTAAAATATTACATAAAATAAATAATGAACATGAGAAATCTGCAGTGTTAAGTTATTTCACAAAAAAATTAAAAGGAATATACTTAGCCTTCCCAATAAAGTCCGCGTATTTTTTTTTTTTTTTTTTTTCCAATTATAGTTACTTTTAAACTGAAAAACATCAAACTGAAATAAACATAAATAAAACGGAACATACCTGTGAATTAGATTATCCAAAGAAATTTACAAAAGAAAGAAAAACTACTTGTAACGCTACCTAATTATTATCACTATTTTTTTTTTTTTTTTTTTTTTTTTTTCATTGTCTAATAAATTCTGATAAAGAACAAAATAAAACTGTTCTAGTCCTCGCTTCTCAATTATTCCTCTGCTGAAAATAAAAATAAATCAGTTTCTACCGATGAGTGACTCATTTGCTTTGATACAGGAGAAAAAGAGTTACTCGCGATTGCGACCTTTAACCTTGAAAAGTCTGACCCACTTTTTCACTCGGTTGATTAGCGAAAATCCAAATGAAGAACTCTGTGTTTGACTCATCTTTAGGAAACGCGAAATCACAGCTGTAATTAAATAGAAGTTTTACTGGAGAGTGGATAGAGAAGTTAAATAGATGTTTAAAATTGCAGTCTGAAATTATATCTTCCTTTATCAGGCATTATTGAAGATGAAATAAATTTCGGAGTGAATAAATGCTCTTTTTCTTTCTTTTCACGATCGTTCGATGATTCGGTTGAAATTTAGGGTGCATAGTCTTTCTCGGCACTGAGGTTATTACTTTTTCTATTCTTTCTAATATTTCAGAATGCAGGCAAGCTAAAGTCATTTTCTTTTTCTTTTCTCACCGTAGTAACATACTTTTCGCGCCGAGCAGAGGGATCTTCGTAGGGAATTGTCCGAATCGCATAAGTCCAAATATTTTTTTTTTCTTTTTCTTTTATCACTGTAGTCATATTTCTCGTGGCAGAGCAGAGGGATCTTCACGGCAGGAAACTATCCTCGCCGACTTTAAAATGTAACGAATAAATATCGGGAGCGTGGGGAGCGCTCCGGACTTGTATAGCGTAGTCGCAGCCGTTTACTTTCCGGCATGGTGTCCGTACAGCCGTCTTTAATATGTAAAGACATCTAGGAGTTGACAGAACTAGTGGATTAAATAACTGGGACTCGGGAACCGCTTGGTGGACCGAACTCTTTTATTTAGCCGCTCATCTTACAGTGTGAATCGCGAGTTCGGCCGGTGGCCCCTCGAGCCGCGTACGATGATTTTCAGGAGCTACATTGTCATACGTTTGACAGGCTTCTCAAATCTGCAAGATCCGTCGTTTTTGGGTCGGGTTTTAGCTAATATCTTGGGGTTTAACATATTTTCCAGCAGAGGGCACAGTTGTAAAATTGGGAGGAACATTTCTTTAATTGGCTGATTAGCTTTTGATTGATTGTCCGGGATCAGATGCCAAAGTTAGGCTTGGCTCGTCCGGGGATGAGCTAACCACAACTGAATGAGAATATTCCGAACGTCAGCAAGTTTACTCTTAAAGATCGTCCGAAAATGATATCTGAAAGTAATACGATGTATTGCTAAGAAACAAAGTTATAAGGGGTAAAACTGGTTTTAGATTGAGATTTAAAGTTAGGACGAAAACTTCGGATTTTAATTTAAATTTTTGAAATTTTGAATTTAAAAAGGGGTTTTATCCTTTCATATATATATATATATATTTTTTTTTTTTTTTTTCCAGGAAGAAAAATTTTGTCTACAAATATTTCATTAAAAAAATATACAAAAACACAATTTTACCAGAAATTTTAAACAGTTAATGATTTCAACGTGATACAGATTTCAACGATTTAAAAGTGATCCCCATATTTGAAAATGAATTTCGTTGATGCTTCAGAAATGTGATCATTTCGAAAATGCATTTTTACCCCAGATAAATACAAATAAATCAAAAAAAGTATTACTTACATTATGCAGATTCCTTGAAATTTTGAAGAATGAAACAAAATAAGAGAAAAAAAACAGAGCAGAGTAATTTAGATTCTAAAGAAAGAAAATTCTATATACACGTCGATTGTGGTAAAAAACAATTGCAAAAAGATAATTAATAAATGCCAAACTTAAAAAGAATTTGTAAAAACAAATGAATAAATTAATAAATAATGGCAGCAAAAATAAATAAAGTAAAACAATTACACCAAATCTGAAGATCCATTCAACTGCCCTGTCAAAACAATATGCCAATCTCTGCAATCAGTATATCATATTCCAATCAATATCGATCCACATTTTGTGAATCACAAATACACCTAAACATAATATGTGCAAGAAGCCATTATCAAAAGTTAATCGAAAAAAGTCATAAAAATCAAACCAATAAAAAATACTACAATGAATCTCGCAAAATTATGTCAGCCATCATAGATGACACAACACGCAAAGCAGAAGAAGTGAACACAGGAAAACTATTATACCGTTGGAAATTTCAAGTTCAAGAAACATATTTAGTTGAGCAACCGTAAAAAATGTAAACAGCGCAGGTTCGTTATAAAATGACATCAGAGGCACAAAAGAGGATTCTCTCTCTGCTCCTTCTGCTGAAAGAGTGGCTGGGGTTGCCATAAATAGGATTTGGCATGATTCGTGGCAGGGTTACCAGAACTGCAGGAGTATCGCCAAGCTTGGCGACATTTTTCCGCATGTAATTTTGCAGATCACAGGAGCCTCTATACCAAGAAGTTTTCTAATGAAACATTCAAGTTTTTTGCTATCAAATCTTTATTTGTACTATCTAGATTATAATTACGCTCTAGACATATTAAATTGTTGTATTGCCATAGGAAACTTACCTGTGTACATCTTTTTAATAGTTCTAGCACATAAGGAAGCAAGGTTGTAAAAAACTTAGTTTTTTTTTTTTTTTTTTTTTAAGACAGCCCGAGCAGATTTTATTAAAAAACTCGGGTTAAATGGGAAATTTTACACGGGTAAATTGGATTAAAATGCCAAAATGTGGACTATGATTCCACCTTCCTCGCAAATAATAATCTTCAGGGTTGCTGCTGTATAGGGAAATTGAAAAAACTGTGGGAATTTAAAAACAAGGAATTTTACTAAAATTTGGTACTTTGCAAAATTTATCCGTTTAAAATTTGAAAATTCTCAGAGGAATTACTCGGAGCAAATTAATTTTTTGCTCAGGAAAATGGAAGGAGTTTGCCGAAATAAGTGGCAATCCTGATCTCAAATATGATCTTTGTGAACACGTCATAGTCTAATAGATGGGAATGACTTCTTATAGTCTTAATATTGATCTCAATATTTTTCTCTGTTCTTAAAAAAATATATACTCCCTTTAATTTAAATAACAAACAAATTTTAAATTGCAAACTATCAATTGTGTGTTATTTAATAGCAAAATATAAATATAACTTTAAAAAAACTTGCTCCTTTGAAATTATCATAAGATTAGCAAATATTATTAAAAAAAATCTCAAAACAAAAATTTTTCTTATATGTATGTATAATCTATTCATATATGGTTAAATTTTTAGTTTTTAATACAATTCATTTAGAAGAAATTACCCACTACAACTGTGTAAGGAAGTAAACTAAAAAATTCAATATTCACCAAGTTCAGTTTCTGTAAAAAAGAAAAACACTTTCACTGATCTGCATTCCTTTTCTTTTTTTAAATTGTGTAGATTTAATAAAAAGAGTAAAAAAAAAAAAAAAAAAAAAAAAAAAAATCAAACAATGGGTATTAAATATGAGTGTTGATTTTGATAATACAAGGAAAGGAAGCATTGAAAACTGTGCAATAAAATGTAATTTACATCTTAAGGAGATCCTTTTTTGGAACAAATGCCATATTACATGTTAACAAAAACGATATATAACTCAAGCATCGGAAATGTCTTTAAAATATATACTGATTACAAAAAAAAAAAAAAAAAAAAAAAAAATACATTTTACATATATAGAAATTTGATTAATTATTGTATATTTCAATTACAGCTGAAATGACATTAAAATTTACAAATGTGCATTAAAATATTAATAAGACTTTAAAGTAAATAGATAAACATCAATATCATACCTTTAAGGCTGTTCTCAAATCCAAAGAGTCAACTTTCTGACATAAGTTTTAATTCATTTTTGTTCGGAAACGCATGAAACTAGAAGATGTTGTTATTCAGAAACTATGTCATCAAGCTGTTTTTTCCGCTTTCTCGTAAACGCAATAGATATTTCAGAAAATAATGTCAAATTTCGCATTTTGAACCGAACTTCCGAACGAAAGAAGAAGATCCACTCAGTAAGGGGAGAAAAATACCGTGTAACGTGGCCACAATTGCTTATAACTCAATAGGTAATTTATTGATAAAAAAATGGAAAACACAGTTCGATTCCAAATCCCTTCCATAGTCAGGCTTTCCAATTTAATATCTTTCCGTTAAAAAATGAATTTGTAAATGTGTTAAAAAGTTTTGCGCTTGTTGAGCAGAGCATTTGAGAACAGCCTTAAATAAGTTACCATTAAACGAAATATTGATTAAATGGCGATCGAGGCCTCACTGGAGACTACGCAGTAGCTGGTAACTTTCTTTTAACTTTTATATTTCTCTGCTAATTTTATGAAACAAAAGGGAAATATAATAAATCAGACATAGAATGTTATTTTACACTCAAATTAATAAAAATACGACGTGAAAGTTGCGATCCAATAATCAGATAGAAAATTATGTTAGGGGCAGGGTACCGCCATTTTCCGATTAAATTATCGTAGACGCCGTACAAAAAATTTTTCGACCCATGATCGTTTAATAATTTCCATGCTGCCATCTATCGTTATAGGGAAAATTCAGCAACTTGTGTTTGTTGCATATTTGTAAGGTTAATTAGAGGGTTGTGTTTTCCTCCTACAAGAATTTTATAAAAAAATTGGTAGTTTTAAAGGCCAATGCAATTAGATTTGTCAGAATTATTAAGTAATTTGAAGAAAGAAAAATCATGTTAGAACTTAGATATATAAAACAAAAGCGAAAATGTTTAAAATAAGTATCAATTAACCACAAAGTACCCTTTTGATATGTATAATTTTTATTATTATCCTTAATTTAAAAATTAAAATTACAGTAGACTCCCTTAAATCCGTGTATTTTTTCAGATGTAAACAATGAAATTTACAGTTAAGTTGCAGGAACAAAATTCAAGATGGCGACGAAATCGGCGACTACCGCAATGTTTTTTTTACTAAATTGTTTGTTAATCATTCTCTTTTGGCTATTACAGCTGATTTATTACTAAATAAATTTACATTACTTTTGATTTTGATATAAATTAGCATATCTATATCAAAAATTCCAGGGTTCGAAATGGAAAAATCCACGAACCGGAACGCTATTTTAAAATTATTGTTCGCGGATTTTTTTTTTTTTTTTAATTATAGACAAATTTATTTCTAAACATACAAAGCAGTATAAGAAAAGCATTCAAGACTCTAAATAACAATGAAAAAAGTTACAGTGAGCGCAATAAGCTATATATACTGATAATAACATTAACACTGTTCTCCTTGCTATCACTAGATGGCAGCATAGGACTTTTGGAATCGAATTGAATCGATTTCATTCGTAATATTTTTATTTTACATAATTATTTTAATAATTACTTACTTTTAAACTAATAAATTATTTTAATATTTTACTTATTTTAATGTTTCACTTTATTGTAAGCATTCATTATAATTTCCCTTGCTTAACTACCAATCAAATTATTGTTTCAAAAATGTAAACAAATCAATGACCAGAAATCTGCAAAATTCTAAAATCCGCACAACCTCTGGTCCCAAGCTGTGCGGATTTGAGGGAGTCTACTGTATTAAAACATGAGACACACATGTGTACAACTAAAACAACTTATGACAAACAACTAAAACAAATTATTTAAAAATGTTTAATCTTTCATTACTTATCAAATTGTAATTTTTATAAAATCTATTAATAATTTTGGCTACCCTGCGGTATTCACCAGGAAATGGCAACCCTTTCTTTTACCGATTTTAAATTTCTTAATTCGGGTTTATTTATTTATTTTTGTTGTTGTTGTTTTAAATGTTTAATCTCAGATTCTTTTTCGGCTGTAATTGCAGAATATATATCAAAAATTAAGCATAAAGAGGTTATAAATGACCAACAAAGAAACAAGATGGCAGACTCCAGTCTTACACTGCAGCTGTTCCAATATTTTAAAGAGCCACCTATTCACTTGATAAAATGTACCCTTATACCCCTTTTGAAAAATAATAATTCTTGACTCAACTGCAATTCACAATTACAGAAGGTAAAATGAGGAACAACATTACTAAATTAGGATGACTTTGAATCACATTGGATTAGTAAAGTCTTCAATTTTCAATGTAATCAAGATATAATCTTAAAAAATTTTGTGTAATTTCATTCTTACTTTCAAAGAATTGTTTTTTTTTTTAATCTAGTCGATTAGTTTAATTTAGTAAACTCGGCATCGTTTGAACTACTTTTTTATTTGAATATTTTACAAAATCTTATTCAAACATTATTGGATGGTTTTATGAAAGGAATTGATTGAATAAAGTAAAAATGCAAGTTTTGTAGTAAATGTTGAAATTTTAATTTAAAAATAATTAAGGAAAATTTAAAACAACACTTCTATGATTTTGGACATTCTGAATTAGCTTTTGTTGGGCACTTTCCTCAGAAATGTATTCTGCCTTATGATCAGGTTTTCAAAAAGATATTTTCAGAAAAAATGAATAAAGTAACATTATAACATATGAAAAAATACAGTAACATAAAAAAAGAATTAAAGATTGCAGTTTTGAATCATTTTAAGGGAAATGAATGGAGTAAATAGTAATTTTAGCATATTTTTCATTATTGTCTCATTATGGCATTTTGTAAGAAGATACTGAGAATGTCAAAATTTCTTTTAATCAAAATGTGAGAAAACTGATATTTTTTTCATTTTTTTCAAAATGAAGGGTACCAAGCTCCCTTAATAATTCAGATCAGCAGCAAAATCTTCTGTTTAAAAATACTGTTTGATTCCTGTATATTTCATGCTACTAAATTAAAATATGGCGATGGAATTGCTAAACCAAAATACCAATTTTTAGGTTGAAATGCTTGCTTCTAAAATTAAGGTATTTTATGTCTTGGTAAAGCTTAAGTGTAAATTGCATAAATAATGAAATGTATGTTAACTACATGTAAATTTCACATAACTAAATGTATGAAAATATTTCCACAGATATAGCAGCATAAGGAATGAAAACACATCAGGGGACAGCAAACAGTAAATTTGGCCACAAAAGGGGGGGGGGGGGGAGAGACATCAAAAGAAAAATGCTCACTACAAGTGTCGACAAACTACATTTTCATGCTACATTCTATCGATTGGTTATCTAAAAGAGTGAAAGCACATTTTTCATGATTTCAGTTTAATCTAGTATTGCTAATTACTCTGACAATCCATTGCTAATTATTGTTATTATTATAAAACTTTTCCTTGAAGAAATGGCACATGCTGGGGCAACTTTAAATTAGATTTAGGAATAGGCACTTTTCCAGTATAGGGGCCTTTCCGAGATTAAAAAATGGTCTTGGTGAGAGAGGTAAATTTGGCTATGTATTTTTTCGCCACCTTTTTATTATTTCACATACACAACCAATCATTTAAATAGTTATACAATTTATTTAAGATAAAGAAGCCATTTATCTGTTTTTATACAGAAATAGATGTAAATTATATGTAAAAAATAATAACAATAATTTATAAATAAAATGTTTATATATATATAAATTTATCTATAAACCACCATAAAAATTCTTCAGGTATGTTTTCATAGCTGTTATTTGGCAACAAATCTCAGTTCCTGAACCCCAAATATGTGCCAATCTTTTTAAAAACCACTAAGGCCACTATAGTGGAAAAGTATCCAGGAATATTAGAAATGTAAAGTTTACAGATTTGTTTTGCAGGAGGAATTTATTTTATCTTTTTGCTAACCAGTGAATTTTATCATACACAATTTTTCTCTTATGTATTTGTTTTTTAACATCCAGTTCCAAAAATCCCCCCCCCCCCCCCCACACTCCATTTATTTTTCTATCTTTTGACATTTATTGAAATTTATATTCGTGTTCTGAAAAATAGCAATTTTATGTTTGAATATCCCATTTGCAGTCGATCTGAAACCGACAGAATAATGTTTGTCAGTGGTGGTAGTCTGTCCAGCATCCAAACTCAAAATTAAAAACAACAACAATAAAAAAGATCATGTGCAAGTCGTTATCAGGCCAGGATTTATTGCAATACCTAAGTAATTGAAACTTTAACCTCTCTAATTGAATAGTATTCTGTAAAAGTTATTGGTTTGTGGATTAAGATTATAAACTCAAATCACTGTTACTTGAATTAAATTTTGCACTTTTTCCCAACATTCCAGTTATTATTATTTTCAGTAAATTTGATTCTATAGTCACAAAACAATTTATATCCATACTGAAAGAAATTTTTCAAATATCCAGTGAAAGCAGGAAACTTTTTTTTTTCCTTTAGCATTCCCTGTCATTGTCATATATCTATGATTATAATTACAAACAATCAATAAATAAATAATTATAATGATAAAATGGTTTTACAGATAATTTATATATATACCTGGGTGGAGAAAATTTATAAATATGTTTTAAACTTTAAAAGTCTATTTTGTAGTGATAAAATCTGCACATGAAACAAAATTTCAACGTTTTGAATTGACAGTAAAAATAAAAAATCATTAGCCATTGATATGCTCTAGTTTAGCCATGTAATACCCTAGAAGTCATTAACTTGTATGCAAACACAGAGAACCAGTTCAACTTTTTGAAAGTTATTTTAATAAGTTTTCATGAAATTGATGATGGGAGGTTGCTCCATAGTGAAATTTTCCAACTCTCCTAGAAATGGTTCCAGAATGTTTAAATTTCTTGAAGAAAATACAAGAATAAAGAAGTGCATAATCAACCAGGATTCAAGGAAAACAGGCTCAACTTTACTGCGCACGTGGTTTCTATGAAGTTATATGTATATGAATGCTGAATTTCTAAATTATGGTTTTTCCTAAGACCGTGTCTTTATGAGTATCATTTAGGTTAAAATATCATTTTCTTCTGCACCTTATGACTCATGCTTTGAAGTTCATGAGATTATAAGAGATCACCAAAATTAAAAGTTCATGAAAATGTGTAAAAGTGAGAGATGTTTACGATTCCTTTTTATAAATTTAAATAATTATTGCTTTTAAAAATATTTATGTAAGTGCATAAATATATGGAAATAGACATGGTTATTTATTTACTTTTCTTGTATACTTTGAAATTATTATTTATTATTTAGTCGATTTTAAACTATGTATTGATGAAAATACAAAAGACCTGTTTCTTATAAACATTGGCGGACAAATAAATTGCATCGCCTAGAACAATATAAATTTTGAAATTTTAATGCTCTACTTTGTTTGCCTAAAATTAATTTAGTTGCTTCAAAGCAACATATGACATCCTGCATATCACTAGTGCGTTATACAACAATTGTGAAGCAACGCATGAACCAGTTTTCAAAATAGAGTGCCAAAATGAGAGAATAACCGATTTTCATGATTTTGAAAGCATGGTTCTATACTTTCGATTGTTTCCTCGGAAAAAACGTATGGCAGTTGCTTTATATAAAAAGAGTTTACCAGATGTGGGATCACTAAAATATTAGGATTCCATCAATCTACAATTGCTGGAGTGATTAATTTGAAGCTTTTTAACTATGATGTCGAGAGAATAGCTAATCAGGCTGAAAAAGAGTTATAACAATGATTGAAAATGTATATCTGAACCAGATATTTCTCCATAACTGCCATGCAAGTGCTCTTAATTTAAAAGTTGAATTTTAAAAGGCCAGTGGTGATGCTAATATAAATGCACAAACTGTTCAAAGACTGCTTAAGTAATGTAGTTTGCATAGTTATTGCACCCCAAAAAAGCATTTACTTGCAAAAATAATAGGCAGGAGCGACTTTTTAGGGGCAAAAACATGTTTCATGGTCTCATTAGGACTCAGTAATTCTTTTGGACAATTCTAAACTCAACCTCCATGGAACGGGCAGCAAAGGGTATGTCAGGAGACAAAAAAATAAAGCATATCATCAAGATCATCTTACACTAACTGTGAAATTCAAAGTGATTCAAATGGTCTAGAAAAACATATTCAGCAAAGGGATTGAACGACTGCAAGTATTATTGAACACCAGTTTTCACCGACATCGTAAAGCAGTCTTTAAAGCCAGTTTTTCTAAATAATTTCAAAATTGCAGGAAAGTGGATTTTTTAACAAGACCCTCTCATACGGTGAAATTGGTATCTAGAATTTAATATATTCACAAGTGATTTTATTGTGGAAGCTGCAAGTTTTTATCTCCACAACATAAAATATAATAATAATGTAATTTTTCATCTATTTCTTCACTCTAAGTGCAGGTCTATCTGAAAAAAATCTGGTATTAAAGATATGGTCTGGCCTGAGAATAGTCCTGATCTTAATCTCATTAAAAATTTTTGGATTGGAATTGGTGCTTGTAACACAGTGCGCCTTAAATATTACTAAATAACCACAGCAGGTTTTACTTTTAAACATGAAAGTTTATTCTGAAGAACACAAAAGACGACACGGAACACAAAACAACAAATACAGAATCCGAACTACAACTAAAATTGTTCTACAGTTTCGGGACAGGATGCGCCAGGATGCGCACGCATCTCAAACGATTACGATTACATATTGGCTGACATATTTCGATTGTACTTCCAACATCCTCCCTCAATCTAAATATGCCCAACATAAAAATCATAACACTTAACATACAATATAATATATATATATTATACATACAACATAAAAAAAAAAATTAACCGAACATTATTTTTCTGAATTTTTCAAACAATACTTTACTTAGAGGCTTAATTAATAAATCAGCAACCTGTTCTGTAGATGGAATGTAATTAATTGAAACAGTTCTATCTCTTACTTTTTCTTGCACAAAATGATACTTAACATTTATGTGCTTTAATCTTTTAGGTTGTTCACATGACTTGCTGATACGAATAGCTGACTGATTATCCTCATAGAGAGGTATAACAAAATTTCCACAACCATTTAAATTTAATTCAATCAATAAATTTCGAACCCAGCAAGCTTCACTTACACATAGGCTCAAGGCAATGTACTCTGCCTCTGTAGACGATAAAGCTACACAAGTTTGTTGTTTAGAACACCATGAAATTGTACAATTATAAATTTGAAAACAATACCCTGTTGTAGATTTCCTGTTAATAGTATCACCCCCCCAATCAGCGTCAACAAAACCTTTAACTAATTCAGCATTTACATTTTTTCTATACACTAACTTCAAGTCAGCTGTACCTTTAATATAATGTAACACTCTTTTTAAGAACAACAACAACTTTTCACTTGCATAGTTTTGATATCTACTCAAAATACTGATAGAATTACATAAATCAGGTCTGCTTCCTAGCATTGCATACATGATACAACCAATTAATTTTCTACATTTATTTTCCACATTTACATTTTCTGATTTTTCATTAATTAAACATTCATAATTAAAGTTAGTGTCCATAGGAGTAGAGATACTTTTACATTCAAACATATCAAATCTTTTCAACACATTTTCTAAATAGTTACTCTGATCTAATGTTAAAATACCTTCATTTACATTCTGAGAAATAGATATACCCAAATAGTAAGAAATAGGACCAAAATCTTTCATTTTAAAATTTCTTTTCATTTCACATTTAAAATCATTTATTTGCTTGCTATCAGAACCTGTGATAATCAAATCATCAACATATATCAATACATAAAGTTTACAATCATTCGAAAATTTGAAATACAAACATTGATCATTTTCAGATTTTACAAAATTTTGAGAAGACATAAATTTCTGAAATTTTTCATACCAATATTTTGGTGCTCTTTTTAACCCGTATATAGCCTTTTTAAGCTTACATACTTTCCCATCAGGTAAATTACAATTATCAGGTAAATACATAAAAACATCCTCTTTGATTTCCCCATGTAAGAAAGCACTACATACATCCATTTGATATACAACCCAATCAAAATTTACACTAATTGCTAACAACATTCTTAAAGTATTTAACTTAGCTACAGGAGAATATACATCTTCAAATATTAACCCTTTTTGTTGATAACCCCTAGCAACCAATCTGCATTTAAATAATGAAATCTTACCTTTATTGTCCCGCTTAATTTTAAAAACCCACTTACTGTCTATTATATTACAGTCATTTGGTTCATCAACAATGTCCCAAGTGTCATTTTCAGAGAGGGCTTTCAGTTCAGCATTTATGGCCACTTGCCACTTTTTCGATGAACTTGAGTTCATAGCTTCTTCATAAGTGATAGGTTCTTCCACATCGGTTATACTTATATAGCTTGTTTCAAAGTCCTCAAATCTCGATGGTTTCCTCAGGTTATCTCTTGCTCGAAGGTGCATTTTGATATTACTTAACTGGGGAGCAGGTGAATCTGTACTGCAGTTTTCATCATCATCTTGTTGTTGATTATTGGCCAAGTTATCCAAATCCATGTCAGTATCCTTATCTTCATCAAATTCTGAACTTTGATGTTGCACAGGATCAATTAAATCCGAAACAAAATTTTCATTCTTTACTGTATAGGAAGGTTTCTCATTTGGATTAATTATTATATCTCTATGTAATGTCACTGTGTTTGTTTTTGAGAAGTAGACTCTGAATCCTTTAGTATTTTCACCATATCCAACAAAAATTCCTTTTTCACTCTTAACATCTAATTTTCTACGTTTTTCTTTTGGGATGTGAACCCATACTTCAGATCCAAATGTAAACTTTAAATTTCTAATGTCAAAAGTCTTGTTTTTCCACAATTCATAAGGTGTTTTTCCTTTCAGTGTGCTAGTACCTGTTCTGTTAATTATGTATACAGCTGTATTCGCAGCTTCTGCCCAGAACTTCTTATCTAGATTTTTTGCTACCAACATAGTTCTTGCAGCTTCCATGATGGTTCTCATTTCTCGTTCAGCTCGGCCATTTTGCTGTGGATTATATGGGACAGAAGTTTCATGCTCTATGCCATGATGAATCAAAAGTTCTTTAATTTTATCATTCCGGAATTCTTTGCCATTGTCAGATCTTATTACTCGGATATTTTTATTCATCTGGTTTTTGCACATCAATATGAACTCTAACAATTTATCATACACTTGATACTTATTTTCGAGAAAATAAAGCTTCCTAAAGTGAGAGTAATCATCTTTTAACACTAACATGTAACGAGACTTTCCAATTGATGCTACTTCTATTGGACCACATAAATCTGCATGAATTATATTACAAATTTCAGTAGATTTCGATTTACTTTCTTGAAAAGGACTACGTTGTTGCTTTCCTTGAATGCATGCCTCACAGAATGGAATATCAGAAGAATTTTCCCAGGTAATTTCATTTTCTGTAAGCAGCTTCTTGACATGATCAAAATGTTGATGAGCTAACTTTTCATGCCACCATAAGAGACTTTTCTTTTTACTTTTAACACTACTGTCAACAACACAACATTTATTTAGATTTTCAAACTCACTGGTATTTTCGTCTATGGTCACTCTGCTTTTATCTAAGCGAAATATCATTTTAAAAAGTTTATCTTCACGTTTAGCTATAGCAACTATTTCTTTAGATTTTTGATGAATAAATTTAGCACATTCTGAGTTGGATGACATACATAAACCTTTATCTAGAGCTTTACCTTGAGAAAATAAGTTTACTTTTAATTGAGGGACATGCAATACATTTTGAAGTTCAGTTTTAATATATTTTTCACCATTATATGACTGAACATAAATAGTTCCTATTCCAATAGCTGTTATAGAGGTTCCATCACCTATTTTTATCTGTTTAGCCTCTTTCAACTTCAAATAATTTCCAAATAGACTTACATCATTACACATATGTTCTGAAGCTCCACTGTCTAAATAGAATTCTACATCTGATTCAGAATTTATAATTCCCATAAGTGCAAAACTTTTGCCATTTTCGCCATTAGACTTCATATTTTTATTTTTACGAAAATAACAATCTTTAAATACATGCCCTTTCTTATTACAAAAATTACAAACAATATTTCTGCTCTTAGGAACATTATTACCATACCTACATTGAAATTTCTTGTGACCTAATTTTCCGCAAGAAAAACACTTGATATTACTTTGATTTTTAGCTGTAAGAGCAACAGTTTCTTCTTTCGTTTTTAATCTTTCTTCCTCAACTAACAAACGAGCAGTTAAGTTACTTAAAGTTCGCTGTTCATCTGCTACGGATTCCCAGGCTGAAGAGAAGTGCTTATATTGTTCGGGCAGAGCCATAATTATTTTTGTAATGATCATTTTCTCAGGAATTACTTCGTTATGTTGCTTAATTTCGGCAACCATATTCTGAACTTTAGATAAAAAATTCATCACGTTGTCATCAAACTTCAAATTGAAAAACTGTTGTTGTAACAAATGAATACTTACATTTGATTTTCTTTCATAAATAGTGTGTAACTTGTCCCACATTTCTTTTGCTGTAACACATGAAATTATATGCGATATCGGTCCGGCTTCCATACGTGAAACCAAAATTTCTTGCGCCTTTGCATCT
>CAWVRF010001431.1:0-84000 GCA_963932465.1 Maratus speciosus | reverse complement strand
GATATCATATACATATATATATATGTGTAACTAATAAACATCGGGAGCGTTCCCCGGACATGTATAGCGTAGTTGTGGGCCGTTTACTTTCCGGCATGTGTCCGTACAGCCGTCTTTAATATGTAAAGACATCTGGGAGTTGACAGAACTAGTGGATTAAATAACTGGGACTCGGGAACCGCTTGTTGGACCGAACTCTTTTATTTAGCCGCTCATCTTACAGTCTGAGTCGCGAGTTCGGCCGGGGGCCTCTCGAGCCACGTACGATGATTTTCAGGAGCTACATTGTCATACGTTTGACAGGCTTCTCAAATCTGCAAGATCTGTCTTTTTTGGCGCGGGTTTTAGCTAATATCTTATTGATTATCATATTTTCCAGCAGAGAGCACAGTTTTAAAAATGGGAGGAACATTTCTTTAATTGGTTGATTAGCTTTTGATTGATTGTCCAGGCTCAGATGCAAGACCTGGGGCTGGCCGACCCGGGAATCGGCTAACCACAACTGAATGAGAATATCCCGTACGTCAGCACTTTTACTCTTAAAGATCGTCCGAAAATGATATCTGAAAGTAATAAGATGTATTGCTGGGAAACAAAGTTACAAGGGGTAAAACTGGTTTTAGAAGGAGATTTAAAGTTAGGAGAAAGAAACTTCGGATTTTAATTTAAATTTTTGAAATTTAATTTGGAATTTTGAATTTTAAAGGGTTTTTGTTCTTTCATATCCCCCCCCTCCAAGAAGAGGTCCACCCGGAATTGCCTGCAAATCCGAGGGTGGGGGACTCGCACGGAGAATGGCGAATACGAAAACAGATAAGTGCGACCTGACAGATTAGGGTTAAAGTTAAATCTAAAGGTAAATTTAAAGTAAATATAATGGTAAAGTTAAGTTTGCTAAGACGTGAGGGCTGAATTTTACTGCTGGAAAACATATTTAAAATTTAAATTTTGAGTTGTAAACTTTAAGGAAAAAATTTAAGATTTTAAGTTTTAATGCAAAAATATCTCAGTTTGGAATATGGCTCTTGGGACAACCTGACCGAACTTTACATATAATACTTGAAAAATATAATAACATAAAATATAGGAATATCATAACATATAAAGGAAAGCTGAAAAATGATAAACAATGATAATAATATAGGAAATATATGGGAAAACACAGTAATAAAATAGTATAGTTAGTTTAAATATTGACCATAATTTTCTTGTTTGGAAGTCCTCTGGCCAATAAGTTTGTGCTTTTTTAGTTATTCTTTGAGCACATATTTCACATTTTTATATACAAAATATTCAAACAGTATTCAAACGAAAAATATTGTACAGCAAAATATATAAATATTGAAGCAAGTTAAAAAAAAAAAAATTGGAACTGGTGACAAAATTTGAAAATATCTGTTCACCTTTTATTTCAAAATGTAAAAATATTAAAAATATGTTGGAGTATAAAATTGGTAAAATCAAAACAGATACGAATATTAAATAATGTTGAAATACGTATGATAATAATAAATATAATATATTGAAATCTATTTACATGGAAGACTACTTGTATGGTAAGTAGTGTTTATCCTAAACCGTTGAAGGTTTTAGCAATCCTAAACCTCAGGGAGGTTTTAGCAAAAAGAAAAAAAAAAAGAAAAAAAAAAGAAAAATGAGCATGAAGTTATTTTTTATGTGAAGATGCAGATGCAATTTACCGGTAAGCAAAGGTATTTACTATTTTGCAGACTGGGGTATTTATTTCCCTCAGTGGCATTAATAAATCCAAGTCACAATTGAATAAACTACATCTACATCTCACTGTTAGCTCATAAAAATTTTCCTATTTTATGCAAGTCAAAAAGTCAGAAATCATTTTTCCTTAAAAATTAAGGCCAGAACGCTTTGAGTTTTCCTTACTAGTATTTACGCAAATAGTAAAAATCTTTTAATTTTTAAGTGTTTTACTACTGGCAAAGGAAAAAAAATCAATAAATAAAACAGGAAACTGAAATAGATAAAACAAATAAAAAAATTAATAAAATAATAGACCCTGGTTCAAACAAACAGGATTATGACACAGACTTCTAAGTGCATGGCAACCCGTTGACAAATTTTTGTTAGCTAGCTTTTATTGTCCGGACATTTATTTTATCAACAGTTGCCACATTTGTTCAGATTATACAGGTCACTGAATCCCGTTTGTCTGTAGAGGGGTGTTTTCTGTGGAAGTTACATAAAAAAGACTTTTAAAGACTTAATGGGGTGGAACCATGGTCATCTTTAAAAATTGAATGTGTGGAATTAGACACTAGTGGATTTACCATGGTTAAAATGGGGTTACCACGGTCATGTCTAAACCAATGACTGAATTATTGAAACATTTTTTAACATGGTGGGGGCGGGACCTTCACCTCTTTTCTAAAAGTGACAGGGGTTAAATTCCTGCTCATATTTCGTTTTTAGGCAATGGGATTTATTTTAAAAAATACCGGATAACAATACTAAAAATTAAAAACTCAAATACTAAAATATAACATAAGGTAAAATATGACATTCAAGCTATACACAAAAATATATAAATGAATAATGATTTGTATAAAATTCTATATATAAAAAGAAATACTTGAAAACGTTCTCATTAAAATAAAAACTGTCTACACAAAAATGATTCAAATATGGATTAATATAACACACAACCTGGCATAAATAACTATTTACAAACATTTAGAAATTTCAGTGTGCTCATCTGTATTTAAAAAAAAATTAATGGAATAGGTTACTAAACTTACGCAAATACTCATTTGCACAGGATTATTTGATAATTTTTTTTAAAATCATGTAACTAGTTTAACATTTATTCACAGTATGCCAAAAACTTTAAAATAAAATTAATTTACTTTTTGGTGATCGCACGTATGCTTCAACGGGTGAATAAGAAAACAAAAGTACTGTTACTTTAATTTATCACGATTCTAACGCGCATGTAGAATGTCAATCCCAATTTTTTCTATAATTTTAATAATAAATCTTAAATCCCGCAAGCAATAAAAAATAAAGTTAATAAAAATTTAAAAAAAAATAAATTTGAATTTGTTTAAGATCTTTAAAATCCCTTTAATACAGTACCCATATTGGAAATAATTAACTGAAAACTCCATGAACGCTTTTAAAATTTACACCTTGATAACAGTAAATTTTTGTTTTCTTTTTCATTCTAAAATAATTCCCATTCTCAGTGAGAACTTTCCCAGTTCTTCTTTAGTATTTTCGGCAATAAATTCCGTAGTCGACATTTAAAGTAAAAAATAAAAATAAATAAAAACATCGTTTAATGTACCAAAACTGATTTCTTATGACTAAAATATTTCATAAAATAAATACTGCAAAGAGAAATCCGCAGTTTTACTTAATTAAATTTAAGGCAAAAATTACGCTTTTTTTTCAACTTACATGTGCTTTTAACTTAAAAACATCACACTGAACTAAAAATAAGTAAAAAGAAACATACCTGTGAATCCAATGACTTTTACCAAAATTAGAAAGAAAGAAAAACTAATTTAACACTACCAAATTAGTATAACTTTTTTTTTCCTAATAAATTCTGAATGATAGAATTAAATAAAACTTTTCTGGTTCTGGCTTCTTTATTATTAGTCTGCTTAAAAATAAATCGATTTCTATAATTTAAGGATGAGTGAATCATTTGTTTTTTGACCCGGAGAACGGAATAGTTACTTCGCGAACTTTGGCCTTGAATGTCTTTGACCCACATTTTCACTGAGTTGATAAGACAGAAAGCATTTCCAATGAAGAACTTTGAATTACAGTCATCTTTCGTCTGCAAAAAGCGAAATCGCACAGCTGTTTTACTAGAGTCGATAGAAGAATTAAATAGAAGTTAAAAATTGCAGTGTGTGCAGTTCCAATGAAATATGAAGTTCTTTAACACAGGCATTCTAGAAAGGTTATCGTAAGCAACTAGTTCCAGATAAAAGTGTTCTTTTCGGAAAGATACGTATGGTTTTGCTTTTTTGAAAAGTTTAGGAGAAAGAAACTTCGGATTTTAATTTAAATTTTTGAAATTTAATTTGGAATTTTGAATTTTAAAGGGTTTTTATCCTTTCATATATATAACCATTAATTAAACATTACTGACCACCATCAATAATTGTGATAGTATGAATGAATTTACAACAATACAGTGTCCCCAAATACATTGAATGGACTCCAAAAACATAATAAACAAGCCGCTATGAATAAAATAAAGTCCCTTGTACCATATAACATGAATTAATAATGAAGAAAAAAAGAAGAATACGGATCTCGATAAAAATAATTGAAAAGCTTATATATTGAATTACGATATCAAGAGTACAGAATTCAATTATATAAGCAAAATCAGTCGTTTTCAGTAAGCGAAAAAGCTAAAAGCTGAATTTTTTTCTCCTGTACTCTAACGACCAATATAACCATGAGAATAGTTTCAAACTGAAAACAGAATAAAATTAAATGCTATGAAATGGAAAAAGCAATACAGCCTTTTAAATAATTAATTTATAGCAAGAAAAAATAGTAATATTACACAAAGTACCTAATAAAATCCCAGTTATTTTATCCAAGTACACATCAGCACATGGTATCTATAAGCACGATAAGTTTAAGGTTATTTTTACAGTTAAGTTAACACAGATTTTAAACCTGATGTATACAGTTAATCTATTTTCAAATACCGTGATAAATGCAGTTAAAATAACATAAATAGAAAATAATTACATAATAAGTAAATTACCTATTAACACTTTAATTTTTTTTTTAATTTCTTAACTAAAGTAATAAATACCAAAACTATAAGTTTACAAAATCGCAAATAGCCAACATTAAGCTCCACTTTGTGTTAAAAATTGATATTATTACTCTATTCGAAGCACCAGACATAATCCAATTTAAATTTTAGTGCTGCCATCTATGATATTAACTTGAAACTAATATGAACAAAATGTCATAAAGATTATACTATTATAAGTTAATTCATTCATAATATACCAACTTCTATATCTCAACAAATCCTAATATAAAAATACCATATTATATTTCATTATTCATATAAATATAAAATAAATACAAATGTTAATAGAACGATTACAATATATTCTACTACCATACCCAATTAAACTATACGGAAAATTTAAATAATTTCAAAACAATAATTATATAATATATATATATATGATATCATATATTATATGATATATAAAAAATCAATTTTTCAAGCAAATAAAATTAAAAATTTTCCATTACTTTAAAATTTTATTATATATCTATAAACATGCTACAATAGAGAGTTTAAAATTAGTATTTTACAATAGACAGACAAAAAGTCTTACCTGAAGTTGTAAAACTTGGAAAAAAATTAAAACCATAACTTATAAACAAAGAACTGTATTTTGAAATAATTAAAGATCTTTTTGTGTATAGGATAATACAGAATTTAAGTGTGAGACTTTAATGAATAGTAGAACACACCTTAACAAATACTTTTTGTATAGATAACCAAGTTATTATTCACTTTTTGGTGAAAAATATGAAATGTCTTATTTTGATCAAAACACAGATGTTTTTCAGAAATATTACAATGAAGATATTGAAACAATATTTTCAACATATTTAGATTATTCATAATTCTAGATTAAGATGGGAGTATATACGACGCCACTAGCAGAATTAGAGTGCGCCAGAGGCACTTACCAAAAATGTCATTACATTTTAAAATAAATGAATCCAATTTTATTAGATGTAAGTTTCTAACTGGGCAAAAAATGTTTCGAATCAGGGATCTAATGGCTGAAGCCGCCAATGTTCTACCATCTGAGCTATCCTGGACGAATCTGGTGGAACTTTTTAACCCAGCCAACTTTAGTGATTTTAGCATTTGGTCTGAAATCTGGTTTAGCTCAACAGAATAAATCGCAGGTAATGGAACTCCAGAAATTGCTGGATACGTAATTACACTAGATTAATTTTAACACAATTATTCTAATTGGTAAATAAATCATATCAGATGTAAAATTCCAACTGGGCGAAAAATGTCCGGACCAGGATTCAAACCAGGGATCTCTTGGCTGAAGCCGCCAATGCTCTACCATCTGAGCGACCCCGGTCGAATCTGGTGGAAGTTTTCGCCCGAGCAAACCTTATTGATTATAGCATCTGGTCTGAAATCTGAAAGGTTTGAGAAAGTTTAAAGTTTAAGTTTAGAAAGTTAAAAGAAAGACTAAAGTTTGAAAATCGAAAGGCTGAAGTCTGAAAGGTTTGCTAGGTGAAAAAGTTCCATCAGATTTATCCGGAATAGCTCAGATGGTAAAGCATTGGCGGCTTCAGCCAAGAGATCCTTGGTTCGAATCCTGGTCTGGATATTTTTTTTTCCCAGTTGGATATTTACATCTAATATGATTTATTTATCAATTAGAATAATTGTGTTAAAATTAATCTAGTGAATCTAATTTATTGAAACTTTTGTTAAAATATTGTAATTATTGTTAAAATTATGCAAAAAAATTTTAGTTCAGCTTGGAGAAAGAGAGAGAGACCCCATACATTTTAATGAATATGTGAATCTGGTTTCCTGTACAAAAGTGCTTGATGTAGCATGTACAGTCGTGGAAAAAAAAAAGTAAACACCCCCTACTAACTCCTCAACAAATTATCGTAGAAGAAAGTTACTGGTACCGAACGATTGGAAATAAAGTCTACTTTTAAATGATGTATATAAAATTTGCTTAGAGGGGCATCTACATATTAAAACGAACCATAACTTTGTTTTTTTTCAACAGCAGTACCCGATTCTGACAGCATAAATGAACTCTACATCCTTCAATTAGCCTAAAAACGAATTTTTATGCAATTCGTACCATAAGTTTCCGAGAAATTAATTATTTTAAAACGAGCGTATTTTAAGGGCTGTATCCGTACTGGTTCCGTACTGGATTGTTAACCGAGAGAGCCCCTTCCTTGATCAAGGCACCTTAAGCGCCACTCAAGGAGTCAATGAAGCGTGTTA
Organism: Maratus speciosus; assembly: GCA_963932465.1. Taxonomy (NCBI): domain Eukaryota; kingdom Metazoa; phylum Arthropoda; class Arachnida; order Araneae; family Salticidae; genus Maratus; species Maratus speciosus. The sequence goes on along the minus strand of CAWVRF010001431.1, from coordinate 76,958 downwards.
GATTACAGTACAGCAGAATACATTTCAAACTGTCTACTCACTTCCATCATAGACGGCCCCTTAAACCATCATTTTGCCGTTTTCTAAGCATAATTTGAAAACTACTTGGAAGAAAAATGTGAAATTTTTGAATTTCCATAAAGCAGGACTTAATAAATCTAAATCCATGAAAAAAATTGTAGGTTGCAATTTATAATTTTTTCGAATATTAATTTAATAATTCATAATTCATATCATAAAATTATAAAAATTTCAAATTCAGCTTATTTATGTTTGGGTATATTAGTATTATTACTACAAAAAAAATCAGCACATTAGGAGCATAATTTCGGGAGATATAAATAAAAATATGAAAATGTAATTTAACATTAGAAGCACTAAATTTTGAATGTTTATAATTCAAAAACTTATCATTCAAATGACTTGAAATTTGGTGTCTAGGCATAGTTTGAACCGAAGATTTGAAATATCTCGTTAAAATTGGGTATTGCCATTGAAAAAAATGAAGTTTGGATTCGTTTTAATATGCAGATGACCCCCTAAGAAAATTTTATATACACCATTTAAAAGTAGACTTTATTTCCAATCGTTCGGTACCAGTAACTTTCTTCTACGATGATTTGTTGAGGACTTAGTAGGGGGTGTTTACTTTTTTTTCCACGACTGTACCTATTGTAATGAGAGCTAAATCAGGCCACCGGGATAAAGTTTCTAAAAGGGAGGGGGAAGGAAAGGATATATTCATATATGTACAAAAGGGTAATTTTAGAAGGTATTAATATATTAAAAATCATTATTTTTAAACTAATATCAACTTAATTTAACAAGTGATTTTTCTATTCACTTCATGTATAAAGAAAAATTAAATTTTAATTGATGTATTATTTATGAATTCAAAGGAAAATACATACTAGTTAGATAAAAATATGTGCATCTAACTGTACGTTTATGTTCCGAGTTATAGAAAAAAACATGGGGGTAATTTTCTACATCAATGTAGACTGAAGTATTGAAAATATTGAGTTATTTTGACATGGATTTTTTTAAGGAGTATATTAAATATAAATATTGAAAAAGACTCTTAAATCAAAATAAAATTCTAATATTATTTTGTGTAGTATAATTTTTCATTCTTATTCTATGCAAAAACAAGAATTAAAATTTAATGTTTTAAAAAAAAAAAACCTTTTCCATATTTAGTTGTATCAAACTTACAGTAGCAGGAAATCCTGCTACTATAAGTATGTCCCTCTTCATACAGGTAATCAAGAATTTTTTCCATTCCTTAGTTTTTGCTCATGAGATTTCAATCACGATTTATACGGCCTTTTATTAGAACCAAATTTGCGTTAATAACAGTTTGTTTTGTATGTTACTTTAAAGAAAACTAAGCAATCAGGATTTATGTGAGTAATTTGCATGTTTAACATCTTTTGAAATCTGCATGTTAGAGATAGAATAGCTTTGTTGTGTATTTTTTAGGTCCATCTTTAAGTGAATAATAAAATACAATTTATATTATGAATTACAACATAATACATTAGAAGATTTTTATAAGGTGTACACTGAACATGTAATTATATGTCTATGAACATACAATTACTATTGAACATAATTATACATTACAATTCATTGTTACATTTCTCAGATTTTTCTGAGTTAGAATCATAATACTGGCATTAATCAAAACTAACAAATGGCTCCTCATGAGAATTTATTCTCAAACTGTTTTTAAAAAACTATATTTAGAAAATAGTTTTCAATAGTGCTTCACAAACAACAGGTTCCTTATGTCTATGAATACAGGTCTGCTTTATATTCAAAGATGTTGTCCAAGATGACCATTTTGACACAATCCTATGAAACATATTTCAAAAAAAGTTTCTTATTTGTATGATGAAACAGGTATCCCTTTATGTTACTACACTAAGACGATCCTTTCAAACAAATTATTTCTAATTTGTATGTACTCGGAGATGTCTTTTAAGCGAACCTCTTCGAGAAAATCCTTTCAAACATTTTTCACAAATAAATGGTTTCTCATTCGTATGTATTCGCAGATGGTTTTTAAGAGAACTTTTTTCAGAAAATCCTTTCAAACAAATTTCACAAATAAATGGTTTCTCATTTGTATGTATTCTCAGATGGTTTTTAAGAGAATGACTTAGAGAAAATTCTTTAAAACATATTTCACAAATAAATGGTTTCTCATTTGTGTGCGTTCGGAGATGTCTTTTAAGAGAACCTTTTTCAGAAAAACCTTTCAAACAAATTTCACAAGTAAATGGTTTTTTATTTGTATGTATTCGTAGATGTTTCTTCAGATATTCTTTTTCAGAAAATTCTTTCAAACAAATTTTACAAATAAATGGTTTCTCATTTGTACGTATATTTGAATGTATTCGGAGATGTCTTTTAAGATGAGGTCTTTGAGAAAAACCTTTCAAACAAATTTCACAAATAAATGGTTTTTCATTTGTGTGTACACGCAGATGGATTTTAAGCAATTCTTTTTTAGAAAATCCTTTCAAACAAATTTCACAAATAAATGGTTTCTCACCTGTATGTGTAAGAAGATGCTTTCCAAGAGAACCACTTTGACAAAATCCTTTCAAACATATTTCACAAATAAATGGTTTCTCATTTGTGTGTATTCGAAGATGAATTTTAAGGTGAGATTTTCCAGAAAAGCCTTTCAAGCAAACTTCACAAACAAATTGTTTCTCATTTGGGTGTATTTGAAGATGTTTTTCAAGGTCATGTTTTCCAAAAAATCCTTTCAAACAGACTTCACAAACAAATGGCCACTCATTTGTATGGGTACAAAGATGTCGTTTAAGATTATCATTTTTAGCAAATCCTTTAGAACATATTTCACAAACAAATACTTTCTTATCAGTTTGAGACTGAAACTGGATCACATTTTCTTTATAAAAATGGTCACTCATCATATAACGAAAACTTCTTTTAAGAAAGTGCACACAAATTAATTTCAGCTTTTTTCCTGTAGAAAGTTCTTTATTAATCTTCAATAAAAATTAAGAATGTACTTAGTCTGTCTGGATCTAGAAATGACAATATGTAATTAATTGAGACTTTTCATATAAACTACTTTAAATTTACGTTATTTTAATGTAACTATTAAAGAATTTAAATTTTTTAATTGATACAACTTGATATGGGGAGAAAGTGGAAATTGGGTAACAGTATTTTTTCAAGCAGATATATTTTTTTACTCTTTTGATTAAAAAAAAACTGGCAAAATTTGGAGCAATCGATAATAAATTTAGCTATTCCTACATGTGTTTTTATTTGTCCTAATACAAGAGAGTAGTGATAACAAAAAACAAGAAAAAAAGCACTAACACCAAATTCTGCCCCCCGTCCCTTCTATTTACTATATATAAACATTTGAAAATAAGTTTATAATTTGTTCCTAAAGTGATGTAGTTAAACACTGATTTCATAATCTAATTATATATTTCTGAAAAATGCTTATCAGTTGGAAGAAAAGGGTCAAATAAATTTCTTCAAAATATAAAATTACTCAACATAGTTGGTTTTGTACAAAAACCACGAAATAGATAACAAGAATGCTTTTGGATAATGGATCAAAACTATATTTTAGTGACTAAGTTTGTGGCAAAAGTTTAAATACCGAATCTTAAAATTAAAGCGGTACAAATATTTATTGACAAAACGAATTTATCAAAATATTGAGCCATCAGCTTCAATATACAGCACATTAAACACTAACCACTAGCATTGCTGTTTTTAGGTCAAACAATATGATGGATTTAAATCCACTTCCTCTCTTGAAGAGTAGCATTCCTTTTATCCTCTTTTATTACTGACATACTGTGGTCCAAACAAGTGGACCTATTTTATTTTCTTCACAGAAGTAAAAGTGTTGGTTTGTGAACTACACAGAGTACGCAAGGAGACTATAAAACATTTTAATAAATCCAACATGAATATAAATATTTCCAAACTCAAATGAAAGTTAGCTGGGACATGTTTTTTACTCAACAGAAATTCAAGAGAAACAATATTAATAGAAAAATACATACACAAATATACACTTTAAAATTAAAAGAGGAGGGATACAAAATAATACTGGATAATACAAACCAACCACCGGTAATTCGCGAAAAAGGAAGCATGCTCTTATCAGAGGTCCCTTCTCTTTCAAAATTAACCAGAACGTTAGTGTCATCTTCTGACAGGAGCTATTCATTTTGCTGATGAAAATACAAAATAGACCGAGAGACAGCTGCACAAACCATTACCTCATCTTGTTCACGGCTGAAATTCCAGGTTTAGTTAACACTCGATTCACATATTAAAATGCAACTGGCAAGATTCGTTGATATAAATCAATCTATATACATCTTTATATATATATCATGATATATATCCGATATTTATTTTTAAAATATCAAGATTTTTGATATTTTCATATTACTTGATATTTATTTTCAAAATATCAAGATGTGTGATATTTTCAATATTTTTCTATATTTGATTTTTATTTTCAAAATACCACTGTACAAGACATTTTTAGATATTTTCAGTCAAAACAAGTGCAAATAAAATTTCCAACTGTTATTGACTGCATTGTTCTGTAAATAAAGAATTTTTGTCTCTGATAGTCACTTTTTTGACGAACAAGAAAACAAATATATTTTCCGAGCTGTATGTTTGATGTTTTAACTGTAGATTATGAGGGACATGATTCAGAACAGACACTGAAAGATAAACTGTCTAATTTAGATACTCAGTTATATATACAGCTTCATTAGAAAACAATCTGTTCTGGTATTGATTTAGTTCAGTTTAAACTGTATAGCATAATAGGGGTAAAATAAGATAATCTTACATTATATTTATATTAATAATTTTCAATTAAAACAATATTTTGTTAGTCTGTATATAAATTTTTTTTCTGAATTTCTGATTTCTTGATAGTTGATACTGAATCTTATAACATTTTTTTTTCTTTCTTTTTTCATGTCAGTCTATAAAGCAAATTGTTTCTGTTTTCAATTAGTTGATCTTCAATTTTGTTCTAAGTAAAAAAAAAGGAAAAGAAAAATGCGCTTTTAGTACTTTGTTTAAGTTTTCATGTTAAGTGAAATATATTTTATTTTCTAATTTATATTGTGCTTGAAAATATTTATTATCAGCAGTAAGTTGACTATTTTAAAAATATCGGATATATATCGAAAATATCGGATATTTTTGAAATTTTCGAAACTATCATGATATTTACGAGCCATGGCAACTGGTCTGCTAAGTCATATGTTGGTGGAAAACACCTGGAAATCCGATTTTAATAGTTGAGTGCTAGGTTTACCATCGTATTCTCCTGCTCCCAGTCCTCCATGTTTTCATACCTTTTTATGCAGGAAAACACAATGACAAACTTACCGATCAACTACTAAAATCGGGTGTGCAGATGGTTTGCACCACGATATCACTTGCCAGATCAGTTGCATTTTAATATGCTAATCGAGTTCTGCCTAATCCAGAAATTCCAACCATGAACTCAATGAGATGATGGTCTGTGCAGCCGGCAAAAAAAAAAAAAAAAAAAAAAAAAAAAAAAAAAAAAATATCCACTTCTTTCCGGTACTTATTGTGGTACACCTAATATTTTCGAAGTATTCTAAAACACTATAGGAGTGGAAATTGATAATAAATCATCTGCTCTTACCATTTCCGTTTTCCCGAGTATATCCAGTATTTCAAAGAAAATGTGTACATGTTTGCATATTGTTTCACTTACACATTTTTCTAAATAAAAGCTTTTTTAATAGAGTTGCCTTCTTTTTAGGTTTCCTTGATTCATAAGTATTTTTGAGTTTATACCATACAGCACTTAAAGCAAGAAAATATTTATTGACAAAGAAAGCTAAGATTGGCAAGAAATATACCAGTGCAAAAAATATAACAACACTACTGGTGATAATACAAAAGGAAAACAATATATTTTTTAAAGTATAACGGACGACTTTTCTAAAAAAAAGCACAATTTCTCCTGTAAGCAATAAATCTGGGTTATTTTAAACTTTATAATGTATCAAAATTAAGCCAAATATTTCCTAAAAAAAAGTTGCTGTAACAACAATTGGAATAAGGGGAGTTTGAATTATGCAATAGGAAAAACTGGAAATTTGATATATTTTTGAAAAATAAGGAATTAAACATAAAACAAAATTGAAAAATTATGCATAAGTTTTAGATTATGAAATGTCGTCCAACACTAACACAATATAATTAAAAAATTTCATTTTTTATGCAATGAAATGGGATATCTAAATAAGCAATTTAAAAAACATGTAACTCAGTAAAAATGAAATTTCAGCTATTGCTGTCCATATCATATATGTGTGCAGATTTTTTCAAGCAGATAATTTTTTTCATGATTTTTAAATCTTGTTTCATGTTTAATTCCTTATTTTTCAGAAAATATATGAAATTTCCAGTTTTCCCGATTTCATAATTCAAACTCCCCTCATTCCAATTGTTCTTACAGCAATATTTTTTTTTCTTTTTAGGAAATATTTGGCTTATATGATTTAAAAATTTAAACACCACATAATCAATGTTCTAGAAATTAGATAAAATTTCAAAATGCATACCACAGCAGAAAACACTCTTTCGCCAATTATCGATCATAATGAGTTCTGTAAACTAATTCTTTTGTGGGATTCTAATAAATGAATGATAAATGCTACACACTCCAAAAACTGTAAAAAAACATCTTGTAGCGTATCTCAGTGGCTCTTTTCAATTCCATTGTTTTTCAGGTATCATAATATCGTTAAAATACACTGCAAACAATTTTCCCTATAGCACATAATGTAATATAATTATTTTGGGAATCCTTGTAAATGGAATGTAAATGCTAGATATTACATACTATACTCTTTTTCACTAACAGTGGTGCATGACCTTCATACTCACCTCGCCAATTGACATAAAAATCACATAAGGTACCGTCTCTTCTACCCACCGTAATCGCAGAAACACGGTCTCAACTCATACAGGCCAATGAAAAGCATGCACCTCTGTTAGTGAAAAGGAGTATAAACATAGCTATTACATAAGAGAAAGCATGTTGTAGCCCACCTTAGGGACACACGTGAATCTTAGGTTTCAAAGATCATTAACACCAATAAAATGCACGGTAATAGTTTTTTTTTCCCCATTTACCATGTTTCAATGGAACTTTTTTGTGCCCCATTGTAAAGGAACTATAAATGCATAACACTTCATTTTCAATAGCACACATTCTATAGTGAAGCTCATTAAAATATAAAAATTACATGGCAATCACAGTCTATTTATGAGTGCAATTATGCTTTTCTGGACACATGGGCTGCATGGGCAGACAAACTCATTTCATCAACACTTTTTAACTGCGTTAGAAAATGATAAAAGGAATGTGTATAAAGCTGAATAAAACAGCGTTTTAGAAAGATATTTAAAAGCTTCAGATAAAAGCTAAGAGATAATGGTAAATTCAAATGGAAAACTATAGAAAATTTTGTGAAAAGTCCTGTTGTATTTCACGTATGTGTGGAACCGAGTATATAATAAAGGTAATATGAAAAGCAATCAAGTTATATATTGGTTCAAAATTATCCTTACATCATTTTAACCTTTTGAGGGGCAAGCAATTGCATTTGTGCAATGCTGAATTCCAACCGGAAATTTAGAAAATTTTTATTTCAAAATAAGGAAAAGCAATTTTTCAACCTTTTCTGTCCAAAGCTATAATAGTAAAACTTAATTAAATTTTTTCTGGTGAAAATCTTAATTAAACTTTGGTGGGATATAGTATATCCCATCGCCCCTCAGTGAGTTAAAATATTTGGATGGTTAGCATACACACTAGCTGGTGTACACACTAGATAAACAAGAAGAAAAGCAGATATAAGAGGTAAATTGGAAGTTATGCTGGATTATGTTCAACATACTAAAGATTATCTTGTTTGGTTAAAAAACGATAATAAATAAGTCATAAATGTAAGAATCATTGAAACAAAATAGGTCTTGGCGTTATTTCAGGTTTTTAAAAGTTTTAAAATGTCCATTATGTAATTTTCGTGTTCTGAAATTTTAAGATGATGATGAGGACATTAATTCAGTGACTGGTATACAAAGTCCGAATATTATGATATAAAAGTGCAAGCACCCATTTAAGGTCACACAATGATCTTCAAGCTTATTGTAATAAAAATAAAAGACAATTCAAGAAAAATTCAATTTCAGTAGAAGAAATATTTCACCAGGAAAAATTTTGGATTGAATGAATAAATATAAAATAAATTTAACTGAGATTAAACTTTGTAAATGTTGTAAGCAAGCACTTACATTTATTTCCCAGTAGCACACGAATGGATAAACACAATGGATCAAGAAATCAAAGTAATGAATGATTATAACATTTAGGATTTGAATGATCCTGCTAAAAAATGTAAAAATACTGGGTCATCAATCAGTCTCTACATTAAAATATGATGAACACAATGAAACTATAAGACACAAAGTTGACCTTGTAGCTAAAGAATTTAACAAATTTAGAGGGAAAACATATGATGTGATGTGTTTAATCCAGTTGCGATTTTTTTGGTTATGAGACCTTACTATATTTGACTGTTTATTACTAGGTTGAGCAAAAAGTTCTGGGAAATTTTTAACGCAAATTTCATACAACGCAACATTCACAAATTTTCCAGAACTTTTTGCTCAACCTAGTAAAATTAAAATGTAGGGGAAGATAGGAATACTTGAGCTACTTTTTAAATTTCAATTTTTAAAAAAAATTTATGCTTTCTTAGAGCAAAATAAAATATTGTAGTTGAAAATTTGATATTTTTTCTTCAATTGAAAACAATTTTCAATTAATTTTCAACTATTTTTCTTTGTTTAATAAATTTTTACTTTTTCTTTTACATTGTGGCTCAAGTATCCCCATGAGGGGGATACATGAGCCATGGTGAAGGGATACTAGAGCCAATACTAAAAATACGTACAAAAATAATATTTTTCTTTTAATTATTTTATAAATGTTTTACATAGTGATAAATTAAGATACACTAAGTCCTTCGAAACTAGTTGTGAAAACAAAACTAGTAACACGATCATTTTTTGTAGTGATAATTGGTGGTCGAAGGATCATTTCAACTTGGGTTTCATCGATGATAGCAACATCCTCAATTGGTGGTTAAGTTAAAAAAGAAGGTTACAGTAACAGAAGTTACAATTTCAGTATACAATATTTAATCTTAAAATATTACATTAACATAATAAATATTTTAATATTTTGGGCCTACTAGTTAAAATGTTAGAGATTATGACCAGTAAAATCAGATTTAGAAAGTGATTTTAATATTAATCAAAAAGTTTAATTGAAAACTATGCCTACATTTATCTAGACAGACCATTTTGTTAGTCAAAATGAAAAAAAAGGATATTTTCATTAACAAAATATACATTTTTATTTTAAAAATATGTTTTCAAATTAAGTCCTCATAGATTATTTTTTAATGAAAAAAAAATAAAAAGAGTTCTTCCCTATTTTACACAGAAAAAAAAACTACCTGTGAACAAGAAAAAGGCATATTTTTTTGTTTCATCCATATGTCTAATTTCCCAGTAGGGATGGTTGAGCATGGCTTATGTATCCCCAATCTCAGTGTCTCAAGTATCCCCATTACTACCGTTTTTGTTCATCAGACTTTTACTAAGTAATGCATGGAGCTATTTGAATTATTTTAGATTCAAAATACAACTGAAATTATACTTATTAAATCTATCTGTATTGTTGCAGCTTAAAACAAAACTTTGACTACAAAAAAATATAAAAAAACACTCACCTAAATATTTACTTCAGATAGGTAAAAATCAACTATTAATCCCTATACTTTCAAAATGGTACCAAGATATATGATTTTTTTTTTTTTTTTTTTTTTTTTTTTTACATGTGTAAAACTATAAATATATTATAATGTTGCTCGTTTTAGAAAGAAAAATTAACCTACTGTAGAGAAAATAGGGGTGGCTCAAGTATCCCCACTCTCCTACTAATTATCAAATAGATGTAAATAATGCCTATTTATATGCTATTCTAAATGAAGTGATATAGATGAAACAGCAAGAAAAATAATAAGTTGATCAAAATAAAGTTTGTCAAGAAAAGCCATTTATAGTTTGCATGAAAGTGGCCATTATGTGTTTATTGAACTAGATAAATTTTTGCTGAAAATAAATTGTGTTAAGCTATCTTTATTTAATTCTGTATATTCATTTAAAAATAATATCATACTTATGTTTTATGTATTATCATATTATTGTATTAGGAAAAACTCAAGAAGATACAGTGAAACCAAAGATCTACTGAAAATATTATCTGACTTCGGATTGATTGATTTAAAAGAATGAGGACTTTTTATCAATCAACAATTTATATTATGATGTTAGTAAATTTTATTCAAAATATGTTTCTGTAAGTTCACTGTCTATTTTTATTAAAGAAAATCATCACATGTTTTCTAAATCTCATTCCGCTCATACTAGTGATGTATTAGATAAAATAAATTGCTTATCTTATATAAATTTAATACAATGTATTTCTTTTATAACGGTAGAATGAGACCTGCCACCATGCATTTTTTGCATACTTTCAGAATTTCAAGCGAATCCTGGCATAAAATACTGTCATGATTTAATTAAAACTCGTAAGATATCTGCAGTTTACTAAAAATTTAATAAGTTAGAACTTTAGGAACTTTATAAGATGAAATTTATAAAGCTTATAAGTATTTTAGATTCTGATTCTACTGATAATCAGAACAATAGAATTTCAATTGGAAGGCAGATTAATTTTTTAGATGAAACCCCAATTTTATCATGCACATTAAGACACAAATAAGTCAGCTTATCCACTATGGAAGCTCAATATGTGACCCTGGCAAAAGCAGCAAGATAATGTGATTAAAAGAATGTATTGGAAAAAAAATCTAGATTAAAGATTAGACGTGTGCTTATTATACTGTGTCAATCAAGAAGCATTCAGTTACATAGATATCACATTACAGTCAGATACAAGATTAAATCACATCTGCATTAAGTATCATTCTTGCAAAACTTTGCTTATAAGATAGTTAAACTTCAATATATTTGAAATAATGTTATCCTTGCAGACAGTTACACTAAATCCCTTACAAGAGACAAACTTTTAAAGTTTTGTAGTGAAATTTTTGAAATGACTTGTTAATGGTGCAGGGCATTAGTAAGTTTAAGGTTTTGGGTAGCAATTTTTTTTTATTAGACAGTTTAACGTTGAAGAAGAAAAAACACTACAATTTCAGTTTACACTTTAAGGTAAGATTTAAGGTCTTTAAACAAAAACAGAGATTTGGCACTTTGTTTCTTGTGATTTTCAACATTCAGTTGTTCCACCAATGCATATGCTTGTCAGAACAATAACTTTGCTACACCAAAATAAGATCTATAGAGCAAATTATTAAATGGAAAACAGTCTGTGTTAAATAAAAAAAGGAATAGTATCAAAATCAAAGCAAAAACTTGGAAAGAGAATTTGGCCCAAATCAAGTGACTGGTACAAGCAAAGATATGCACTTAATAAAATAAGTAATAGCCTGAAAATATTCCATTTTCCTTTGAAACCATGATTACAAAAAAATCGGCTAAAATTTAAAAAAGCCACGCCGGTGGCTTTTATTGGTTTTAACCGGCTTTTTTTGGTCATAATTGGCTTTTATAAAGTAAAGGAAGGATTGTAATTATAAACTACACATTTTAAAGTGTTTTTAATTAATTTTAATGACATTTAACTGATCTAGAATTTCATAAGTAACTCAATTTCTGAATAATTAAGACATTAATATTGAAATAAAACTTAGATGGTTTTATAAGTGATAGTGATTTGTAGTCAAAATTGCAAATATGTCAGCTAAATTTTAAAAGGGCCATACCAACTGCTTTATATGGTTTACACTGACCTTTAACTCCATCCTCCCCCCTCCCGCCAATTTTTTTATTTTTACTACTTTATAAAATTGAAGAGGACAATGGTTACTTAGTTACATGTTTTATTACTTAATTAATTTTAAGAGCTATTAATATAAAAGTCTTATTTTATGTTTAGTAAACATTTAAAATTATACATAGTCATGTAACAAAAACACTATTTCTCACTATTAAAAATATTATGAATAGCATATGCTTGAATAGGTTTAGCAACAAGATTTTAAAAATCTTATTTGGAGATTCCCCCCCCCCCCTGTTTAAATGTACCAATGCAGCTCATCATGAGTACCTACAGGAGTCGCTATGCTTCTGTTTATCTCAATCGGATTAGTAGGGTCGAATGAGACAGAGTGCTTCGGTGTTTAAGCAGTATGGAATTCCTTACGAATTCTAGAGCATTGGGATGGTAGAGTTAGCCAGGGATCGTGGGGAAAGATGGAAAAGGTCCCAGAGCCATACATTTTATATATCTATATATATAAATTAGTTAAATCCAAAAAAATAATAAGGATAGGTATCGAAAACGTTAATAAAAATAGAAGTTGGCACAAAAAATAATGAATTTTGAAAAGAAAACGGCAAGGATTTGACGGCTAACTTCGTCAGCCAATGAGGAAGCGAAGTTCATCGAATCAAAACTGCCTATAAAGATCAATAAAGAAAGAGGATGATAGTAACTTCAGATCACGTAACTAGCTAGAATTATTCAAGAAAAATAAACATAAATTGACAGAAAAAGCTATGCTTACCAACTTGAAATTGCTTATTTTCATCGTGGAAACATTAAAGGAATTTTTACAGCGAATTCTTTAGTGTGTTGGCTAGCAAGTGTACACTTTCAAAGCAGAAGAAGAAATTTCACTTACTGCTTCAAAAGTGACACCAACTGGCCAATTAATTCATAAACTGAATTAAAATAAAATGTTCGTATTTTCTTTAATATGGAATAAGTCTTACATAAACAACCACCCTGTTTCGCGAAGCACATGGCAACTACATAAATTAAAATTATAAAACTAAAATTAACTGCAAACTAAATTCTGACATTAATACATAATAGGGAAAAAAAAAATTCCACATAAGTAAATCATTCAAATAACCAATATAAACGTATTTCTCAAATATTTATTCTGTACGTCAACAAGCAACTCGCGATCGCGCTGAAAAGCAGTACGTTTTGTAGCATTGCTGTGGAGAAATACGCCAAATTCTTTGGCGAAATATTTTTCGCCAAGGACGAGCTGAAAGTGCATACACTTTGGAGTAACGCGCCACTCCCACTAGCACGTACACTAGGGTGGAGCGCTCGCCTATGGGGAAAAAAAATTTCTTCAAATCAAAATTGGCCGGTGTGGGAAAGTTGCTCTATCAGATCCTCATTCTGAATATAAAATATCTTTGAAAAATATTAATATTAAATACTGCCCCAAGGTCATTCAATATTGAGAAAAAACGTAAAAGCGCTCGGCTATGGAAAATAATTTTTTTTTTCAAATCAAAATGAGGCGGTGTGGGAAAGTTGCTCTATCATATCCTATTTCTGAATAAAAAATATCTTTGAAAAATATTAATATTAAATACTGCCTTAAGCTCATTGAATATTGAGAAAAAACGTAAAAGTTGTGCATTTTCCTATTTTTTTTCCTCAAATATACAAACTATTTTATTAATTTAATTTAAAAGGATGATCATCGAATTATCATTGTTGTTATTATAAATTTTTAGTAAAATTATGTAATATTTATATCAAATTCGCTTTTATTATGCTTACTCAACGACTATACTTTTTTTAATATATGAAATTTGGGTAATTGTAATTGTTTTAGATTTTTTACTTAACCTGTGTAAAAAATATAATTTGAAATTATTCTTAATGAACTATAGTAATAAGATAAAAATAATTTACTATTGCAATTTACAAGCAACGAAGTTACCATTTTATAGTAGTCCATACTGTTTTTTGGTTTTAAAAACTGCCTTTTTTTTCCGAGACTCCAGACAAGTTTTAATGAACTCAACGCGTCTCAAAGGACCACAAACAGCAGAAGAAGCCTCCATAACAAGTTTCACACATCTTTCAGTGGCTTGATTGTGACAAGGGAATAGTTTAATCTTAGGTAAGATGTCTTCATCTATTGCCTTTGGATTTAGGATACAATTTGTAAGAATATTATGGTCTAAGAACTTAGTTAATGGTGGTTGTATCACGGTCACTTCAGCCCAATTTATAGAATCTATATAGACTTTGGCTTCCAAATTTATCCGTATGTAAAGAATTTCTTGACTTTCAAGATTTTATTGTTCTGCGTAGTGCCAAAGCTCTTACATAGTATGTAAATGTGATGGCACTACGCATAATAATAAAATCTTGAAAGTGAAGACATACTTTAGGTACGTTCAAGTTACCTGAGATCACGTGTGTAAAGAATTTTTTGACTTTCGAGATTTTATTATTCTGCGCAGTACCACACTTATATAGTATGAATGAGAATAATAATGCTATGCAGAATAATAAAAGTTTCACGAAAACAAACGATCAAGGTACCTGAGAGACCAAACACTATATCGATTTCATAAATTAGGCTGAAGTGACCGTGACATAACCACCATTAACTAAGTTCTTAGATCATAACAGTCTTACAAAGTGTATCCTAAATCCAAAGGCAATAGATGAAGACATCTTACCTAAGATTAAACTATTCCCTTGACACAATCAAGCCACTGAAAGATGTGTGAGTCTTGTTACGGAGGCTTCTTCTGCTGTTTGTGGTCCTTTGAGACGCCATGGATTGAAACGTCTGGAGTCTCGGAAAAAAATGCCAGTTTTTGAAACCAAAAAACAGTATGGACTACTATAAAATGGTAACTTCACTGCTTATAAATAAAACTGTAAATTATTTTTACCTTATTTCTATAGTTCTTTAAGAATAATTTCAAATTATATTTTCTTACACAGGTTAAGTAAAATATGTGAAACATTTACAATTACCCAAATTTCATATATTTAAAAAAATATATATAGTCGTTGAGTTAGTATAATAATAGCGAATTTGATATAAATATTACATAATTTTACTATAAATATATAATAATTATAATAATAATTCGACGATCATCCTTTTAAATTAAGTTTATAAAATAGTTTGAATATTTGAGGGGAAAAAAATGGGAAAATGCACAATTTTTACGTTTTTTCTCAATATTCAATGACCTTGGGGCAGTATTTAATATTAATATTTTTAAAAGATAATTTTTATTCAGAATGAGGATATGATAGAGCAACTTTCCCACACCGCCCCATTTTGATTACGAAAAGAATTTTTTTTTTCCACAGGCGAGCGCTTTTACGTTTTTTCTCAATATTCAATGACCTTGGGGCAGTATTTAATATTAATATTTTTCAAAAATATTTTATATTCAGAATGAGGATCTGATAGAGCACCTTTCCCACCCCGGCCAATTTTGATTTGAAGAAAAAAAAATTCGCTCCACCCTGACGTACACGTCATATGTGAATGAATCACGAGCAACTCCGCGAACGGTTGATAGTAAACACTCGTGTGATAGCTGTTTACATTTTAATTTTGACTGCTGGTAGAAACAGGATATCTGACATGAACTTCTGCTTAAAAAAAAAATGTCAGCAGATAATCTGCACCGGTAGATAATCCGCACTTAAAATTTTTGAGGTTTTTTAACAGATAATCTGCGGATTATAGGCCGAAAAATATGGTAATTCACATCAAAATAATAAAATAATGAAATTTTATTTCAGATTTAGCCAGACTTAATAACCAAACAAAGCTTGATTAATACCATTATTTAGTAAAAACTAAAAAGATTGTGTTTAGCAGTAATATCTTGAATTTATTACGAACTTGAATTGCAAACTTTATTTCTATAGACCAGAAAATTTTCTAGCTATTTAAAATTATTTTTATGAATAAACTTTCTACTTTTTACAGGAAATAAATATCTGATATAAATTTATAACAGATTATCTTAATTTTCTTCATTATCCAAATATTTCATGATTTTTTTAAAAATATGCATTTACATTATTCATATGATTTTTTTTAACAATTAGATTACTTTTTTTAAACCTAGGATTCTGTAGGATTATTTTGTAGTTATAATAACTGTAATACAATAATTCAAAATCTTATGAGATCCTACAATTAAGTAGATAACAGTTATTCTAATTGCAAACACAAGAATCTAAGATATAAAAAAATGTTAAATGATATATTTTTTAATATTATTAGGATAATAGAAAAAATACTGCAATAAAAAAGGATTAAAATAGCATATTTTAACTTTATGCAACATATTTTAATTTATTTCACTGAGGAAGCTAACATATAAGTAATAGTAAAAATAACACATACAGCAAATTTTATGTTCTATAAAAGTATGAATTCATTAATTTATTTATTCATACTTTTTATAAAATATAGAAAATGCAAAATTTCATAGTTGAAATTCATGTGCAGAAAAAAATTTAAAAATAAAAAAGATTTTGAACTGTTAGTTAAATTTTGAAGTTGTTCTAACTACAAAGTGAGATTTAAAAAAAGAATATTATTTCAAATTTAAAATGCACATTTTAACGCCTTGGGGACGAGCGACCAGTATACGTGCTGTGTAAGATGCTGAGAATCGGTCATTATTCTCACCAGTAAATTGTTATTGACAATTTTGCATTATTTAATCCGAGCACTTTCCCGATTCAATTACACAAAAATTTGTTTTGAAGAACCGGTGATAAAAGATTAAAAATTCTGTGAAAGACACTTGTCCCGAAAGGGTTAAAAAAATAAAATTTGTGAAAAATTTGGATATTGAAAGAAATTTAATATATAATGAATTTATTTCATGTTTTTTTATTTATTTTTCTGAGAAAAATAGGAGTTTATTTATTTAAAGAATTGAAAGTAATTTTGAGCAGAGGCAAAAATTTCTGGTCTGTAGAAATACAAATTGCCAGTTAGGTGTCGATAGCAGCTGTCGGTACAAGAAAATTATCTTTTTAACTAACGTTAAAGTGCCATTGAAATCATTCTGTATTGTAATTGCATTTCAAAGTTTAAAATATTCAAATTTGGATAATTTTTACTTTGTCATATAACATACAACACAAATGTCACAATAAATCTGAAATTGTGCAAAAAAATAATCATTCTGAACAATTTAAACATACATGCAATTCATTGTACTTGCAATAGCATTTTCCTAAAGCGAGAAGTTATATCTTTTCTCCACCAGACGGCATGTTCGAGCACTTGAATCACCCATTTGTTTCCTTTTCATTAAACATTTAAAAATAGAAAATTTCATAGTTAAAACTGCACTTATATAAATGATTTTATTGATATTTTTTCAGAAATTTTAATGATTAAATATGTTTTTTTCATTTTGAAATTGAATAACTGAACACTTTCACTGTGAAAATGAAAATTTTGATAGGAATTCAAACCCAAACAAAAGATTAAGAAAATACCAAACATGCTCAGTAAGATAATCCCAACATTTTTACATTTTTCTATCTTTACAAGTAGAAAATATTGAATTGGTGAAAATTTTCGAATTCTGGTTTTCAGCAGATTTATACTTTTTAGAAGGTCCTAAACATAATTTGACAGTTTTTAGAAAATGTCTGTATGTGAGAAAAATTTTGTGGATGCTGTATTTCAAGAACTAATGCATAGAATTTAATACATTTTTTAAAAAAAGTCATCAGGATTTGTTTTTTGAACAGAAACTTTTTTATGTATAATTCCAAAGTACTGCAGCATTCGCATCACCAGATAACTGACAAATGGTAAAATCTATCACAGTGTCAGTACTAAACATGAGTTATAACTTAATAAATATTTTCAATTCAAAAACTAGGAAATTAAGATTTTTCAAATGTTACAATAAATAATATTGAAATAAATGACGCATCAGCGTTATGTTTTGGCAAAGTGTTGGTATAACGAAAAAACATTGAAACTTTTAATAATAATTATTAAGTAATAAATATAGTTGTAACGCTGTTATCTGGTTCCCTGGTAGCACTAAACAAACAATGATTTAACATTGAATATTAACTTTATTTAACAGTTTATTTTTCAAAATAAAATGTCTTCAATCATTGAAAAAAACATATCGTCACTCTTAAACAAAAGCACAACTTTTCAGCTCTTTTTAAAATACATTACTTTAAAAACACAATCAATAAAAACCACCTTAAAACGTTCTCCTTCCATTACACAAAATCAGCTCGAATCCCATCTCACAAACTTTTCTCAAACTGCATCTCCATCTCACAAGCCACTAGCTCTCTTCACTTCACTTGCCTCTCACCTAACATCTTCAGCTCTCTTTCCGCATATCGAAAAGTTCTCTCTCCGATACGAGAGCACGGCTGATCAGTCCGAAACTCAGGCGGCGATCCATGGACAAGATCTGACTCTGAGCTGCGATCCGTGGACAAGGTTTGACTCTAGGCTGCGATTCAGGAACAACCGCTGGACAAAACCAGTTTCGCAACTTACGAAACAAAATAGGCTGCGGGGGGTTTTCGGTCGTTACATAGTACATTTTGCATTGTTTATATTCCTTAATATTTAAATTACTGAATTTCACACACACACACAAAAAAAAAATAATAATAATAATTTGCACCTACTATTTATAAACTATGAATTATATTTATTTTTGTAAATTATAATATATCACTAATTTAATTTTAATATGTGGTTCCACTTATATAATTGTATTCAATTATATATATGCAATCAAAGAGGCAGTCACAATATTGTTTATTACTGAAAATTCATTAAAACTGAAAAATCCTTTTATTTTTATTTGGTTAAAAAAGAAAGAAAAAAGAAAAAACCTGATTTTGATGTAGTTTCAAATGTAACAAATGCATAAGAACAGTTATCTAAAGGGAACTGAATAAATATGGAGACAATCAAAACACTGTGAAGTGAATATCTCTTAGTATTCATACTGAAACTACAAGATTAGAGTTTTTGGTGGAACGATCCTGGATACATCACACATTTGGTGTCAATAGCAGCATCCAAGATTTTTGTATATATTATAGAAAAGAAGCAGCAGATAAACTGCAAGTGAGCTGGTACAAAACAAGGGGCTTTTATCATAGCACATCCAAAACATTTTTTTTTTTTTTTTTGAAGAAAAAAAAAACTTGTCATAACACAGTTCAAACTTTTTTGATTAAATATTCCAAAATAAAAGAACTGGTGAACTGAATAGTTTTTTAATGAAGGCGAATGGGTACTGATCAGCTATGCATGCGAAAATGAAAAAAATAAACTCAAAGTAGCATCACTAAGATTTAGATACTTTTAATAACTTTTGAGGTGAACTGATGACACTTGCCTGTCAGCTGATTAGGCATAGAGGGAGGGTGTTGTGTCAGTGACATGAACTGAGGTTTTTACTGAGAACAAAACTAAAACTTTTCTGTTGTTCCTTTTTTTCTTTTCTTTTTTGATGCTGAAATGTGGTGTTTCTGTGATCGTGAATTAAATGTTCTTTATTTAAAAGTGAAGGACTTTATTATTCTAAAAACAACTGTAATATATCGGATTGATATCCGCCAATAAATCTTTAGTATCTTTTGAGTACAATTATTATTATGTTCGACACGTAAAGCCGTGTAAAACATTGTTTTTGGTTGTTCCTGCAACAAACACAATGTTTTAAATTTAAACGTTAAAAAAAATTCAAACCAATTCACTGTTTTTAAATTTAAATTCGATTAATATTCGACGAATTAATTACAAATAAATAAATACAATTACCTGCTATAAGTAAAAAATTTACTAATGCTTTAAATAACTATCGGCAGAATGAAAGTTGCGACAGATGAAATTTCGTAAAGTCACATTATCAAATCGCAAATTGAGGAATTTTAGTTGAAGAACCAAAGAAACTATGTTAGCAATAACTTATTTCAGTAAAGAGGGCGAGGTCTATAAACTGATGCTATAAATGTTACCTGATATTAAAAACAGGGCGAGCGACAACACGGCAATGCAAGAATGTCTCATGGATATTTACATCATGATTTATTCAAAAGAAATCATTCATTCATTAGAAAAGGAATGGAGTTAAATTGTTCCATTGATACCACTAATTACATATATTATTTATTAGTTAAAGTCCTGCAATGGCAATATGACTAGTACTTTTTTTTTTTAATCCCTGGTTGCAATACTGGCTATCAGACAGCCATTAACCGAAACAAGCTTTACCAAAGGATCTAGGCTAAATTTTCGTGTGTTATTCAAAATCAAATTGTGTCAAATTTTATACCCGAGGGAATATTTAAGTGTTAGATTCGCGAATTTTGACCTCCTGTTTTTTATGTATATATATATAAATGTTTTATTTTGTTAATTGAAAATATTTATGCATTGATTCATTACTCATGAATGAATCACTCCGTCGTGAATCATTCATTGTATTGGCGTCTCTGCATATCTGTAATGCTGCGTTTACACTATGTGGGGGTGCTGCGTTTACACTAAGGCTTATCAGGTCTACAAGGTCTGCGAGGTCTGCCAGCATAGGCGTAGCGTCGGGGGGGCACGGGGGGGCACGTGCCCCCCCAACCTTCTGTACCCCAGGCGCCAGAACAGCTTAGGGGGCGCCAAATGAAGATTTTTTTTGGTCTTTACATACAAAAATGTATAATGTATATGTACATATATCGAATTCGCATAAAAATGTCTCACAGCCGGAAAATCCAAAAGGAAAACTAAACCAAATGCATTAAAATTTACAAATATATAAAAAGATTCATCTATAACAGAAGACTGCAAATGAATTAGAAAAAAGAACTGTTCTCCAATTCCAAATGTAACACCTTCTATCATTTAAATCCCTTCCTGTGTCAGGAGAATCACTAACATATTCCAAGGTCAGTCTCCACCCCTATCTTCTGTGTGAAACTGACCCTCACCGATAATTTCCAAACGCCAACCAATTTCCTTGGGAGGGGGAGTGCAGAAAGGGTATATGCCCCGGACACCAGAACGAAAGGCGAAGGGGGCGCCAAATGAAGATTTTGTTTGACTCTGACTTTTCTGATGAAAAGATTCCATGAAGGCTGTTCTATTTTTTTTATCTCTCTCCCTGAGCAGCTTTGAACTTTCTTTTTTCCCGCCTTGCTTTGGGCGAGGTCGAGCGACTGTCCAGGACAATAAAAACAAACGAGAGAAGGAGTCAGGGCGAAACTAAGGCGGGGGGGGGTGGCATGTGCCCTGGGCGCCACGCGAAGGGGGCGCCAGATGAAAATTTGTTTTGCCGTTTTATGCAATATATATATGTGCATGTGAAATTTGTGTAAAAAATATTTTCTAGCCGAAAAATCAAAAAGAAAAGCTGAGTAAAATGCATTAAAATTGTCAAATAGATAAAAAGATTCGCCTGCAATATACAAGACAGCAAATGAATAACCCCATTCTTTCTTTTATAATTATTTTTTACATGCATATCACCATATCTGAACTTAGAGATGGTGAGGTCAGGTGACTGCTGGGACAATAAAAACCAAGCGGTCGAAAATTCACAAAATAAAAAGCAAAAATTTAATAATTTTGTTGTTGTTGTTTTGAGTCACACATAAATTTGAAAATTTGCATTAGGTTCAGAAAAGTATGTAGACATATCAATCTATAAATAAGAAGAGTGGTATCAGTGATAATTCCACAAAACTGGTGTAGATAGTACAGAATGATATTTTACAATACTGGAATTCATTTTTATGCCTACAGGAAATCGTGGTTTTTTTTAGTTCCTAAAACGATGTCACTCATATCACTATTACATTAAAGTGCCTCAATTGTGATAATTTGTAATGCTACAACAAGTAAAATTTGGAAAAATGAAATGTGTCTATAATGAAATCTTGTCTTAAATGAAAAAAACTACATGGTTCCAACAGAAAGAATACCAACAGTTATACCTGCTAAGATGGAAACCTGTATCAAGCGGAATTATTTCCGATTCCTTTCCATTTTTTTTTCACAGGTTTTACTGAATAAATATTTGACAAAGCTGGTTATATATTTCAATATTACGTATTTTGTTCTTACGTATTTTACTGTTACGCATTTAAAATTTTAAAATAAGTCCGCTAATAGAAACTTTCGTAAGTTTCTCTTTGTAAATTTACTTTGCGGAGGAAGAGGGGGGGGGGACGCCAAAATCCATGTTTGTCCCGGGTGAAAATATAGCTAGTTTCGGCCCTGGAAGGAGTGCACAAAGTAAAATGCTTTAGTAAAACCATTTAAAAGAAAAAAAAAAGAGTATAGCATTTGCAGTGGTACAGTAAAAAATCTCGCACAGGGCACCATGGCTAATAAAGTCATCCCTGCCTTTATCCCTCAAAATGATTTTATCTCATCTTTTTGCTATTTCCAGGCGTTTTGCCATCCTAGGCAGAAATTGAAAAACTCCGCTCTGTTCCTTTCGGTGCAATTATTTTTTGCATTACTTTTGGTGCATTATTTTTTGCATTACTTTTGGGCAATTGTTTTTTACAACCAACTAAATCCAGCCTTAGAGAGACGAGGCGAGCTTGGGCGACTGCCCATGATAAACAAAAAAGGGCAATATGAATAGTAAAACCACAGCCGCTCCTGCTTTTACCTTACCAAAGTACATTTCCCGTCCTTTTGCCATTTCGAGGTAGGTGACAACTGAAAAATGTCGCCCATGCCTTTTACTAAAATTACTTTTTTTGCATCCGGATCCGGCCTCAAAGGGCGCGAGGTCGGACAACTGTCAACGGCTAAAGACTAAGAGTTGAAATATATGCAAGATAAAATAGTACCTACCTTTTTTAATGTTTTTATTTTTTTAATATAGCCCAGTCCGAAACAAGGGGGGTGCAGAAAGGGCATGTGCCCCAGGTGCCAGAACAAAAGCGAAGGGGCGCCAAATGAAAATTTTGGTTGTTGTTGCATACACAAATGTATATATATATATATAGTAATGGGAATTTAAGTATCATTTAACCTTCTATATACTTCCACATGTTTTTTATTTCCTGTTCATTTTAGAGATATCTTATATATAATTCATTAAAAAATAATTTTTACATTATTTTTAATAATTATTTATATTAATTATTACTGAATTTATTTTGTTTTATAGCATATAGAAAAAAACTATATGCTATATATTATCAATGTTCTAGAATTATTTAAATTCTTAGTTTAGTTTAAATAAGTTAGCTAATAGAATATATTGTATGCTTTTAAATTTTATTAACAATAGTTTTTAAATACATTGTGTGGTTTATATTAGGTTTATAATTCTCTATATATAAGGATATGTTTGGTTTTGCTGTTTAAACAGTTATTTACATTCAAATGCTTACAAATATTTATCTTGCGATAGATGTTTAATATAAGTAATAATAGATGGCAGCACCAAATTTGTATCTTTAAGATAGCTCTAATTTTTAATTTTTCTAGCTACATTTCAGTTATAATTTATACACCAGGGGGTATTTTTAGCTAAATTTTGACGATATTGTTAAACTGTTATTAATTAATTTAATAGTGCATTTTAAATAATGTAATTAATATCTATTTATTTTATATTAGATTAAATGTGTTTAACAAGGTATTTCAAATTTTATTTCAAAATGTATTAACTGCATCCTTTGGTATCATTTACTGTGATTTCTTAACTGTTTTATTCACCTTAATCTTTTTGATATACTGGTAGACATATGCGCATGGATTTTTGTAAAATACTGAAATATTAATCGGTATGGTGTTTATTATTTATATTTTATATCCTATAAATATTTAAATACGTTTTATTGATTCTTCCATTTCATATTATTTGTTTCTATTCTGCTTTCATTTTTAATCAATTCACTTGATTTTAATGGTTGTTCGGGCACAGGGGAAAATAATTTTTAGCTTTAGCTTATTTTTCCCACAGAAAACAACCATTTTGCTTATATCATTGAATTCTGTGCCCTTGATAACGTAATTCAATGTATAAGCTTTTCAATTTTTGTCGGTGTCCACTTTTTTCTTTTTTCTTCCATAATAATTCTTATGATATATATATATTTTTTAAATACTTACAGCTTTAATTCATAAAATTGACGGTGGTAGGTTATGTTTAATTAATGGTTATACATATACATATATATATATATATATATATATATATATATATATATGAAATAAAAAGAAACTCGCAAGCTAATGTTAAACCTATGGGAGCGTTCTTTCAAATTTCTCACTTGCATTTTAATATTTTAAAAAGTTTTTTTTTCTTAGGATAGTTTAGATTGATCTTTAGCATTGCTATACTTTTAGGTTTCGAAACCGGTACTGAAAGTGAATGTAACTTTATAAAAATAATCTGCAACCAAAATCGAAAAAGTAAACACTAACCAGGTTAGAATTCAACCTCAGATTTTCTAAGAAAAAAATAAAAAATAAAACTATTAATATGCAAGCGAGACAATTTAAAAAGGAAGCTCCAATACGTTTGCATTAGTGATCCAGTTTCTTCGCGTAACTAGTGTAGGCTCTTAACGCTCAGGCTAATGTTAATCACATGGGAGCGTTGTTTATATATTTTCTGCTGTAATTTTAATTATTAAATGATTTTTATTTTTTATGATTGTTACTTATTTATTTTTTTTGCATAGGGTACCTGAGGTCGATTACTTTTATTGTGAGTCGAGGAGATAGGGGGAGGCGGGGCGCCAAAATCCATGTTTTCCCC
The DNA here is from genome assembly GCA_963932465.1 of Maratus speciosus. NCBI lineage: Eukaryota > Metazoa > Arthropoda > Arachnida > Araneae > Salticidae > Maratus > Maratus speciosus. The sequence goes on along the minus strand of CAWVRF010001431.1, from coordinate 52,112 downwards.
GGGCACAAAAAAGGCTAGTTTCGCCCTGAACGTGCGATTGATATACGATGTACTCAGGGCCATCGCTTTAGACGTTTTGTTGGTGGGGGAGAGGACCTAAAATTGTCAAGTTAAATTTCAGTATTTGCCAACTCATTGAGAAGTAAAAATAAATAGTTCTCTATATTTGCCGACCAGTTTTATTATGTTACCAAGTTACCACAATTAGAAAATGTAATATAGTTCTCATTTGTAAAAAGCTTAATAATATTCCCAATTATATTTGTAACTTTTGTCAAATCTATCAGAAATAGAAAGTGTTTTATAGTTTTTTATTAAATTTTTAAACAAATTTGCCAACTAAGTTTGTAAATCTGACAAGTGTAACAGCATTCGCAAACGTTTGGAGGGGGGTCTCCCCCCCCCCCCTCCGTACCTCCCTTTGAGAGGACCCTGGATGTACTTATTGTGTAAATTATTAAAACATTCATTAGTCACTGTTTTAAAAGAATATGTAATTGTGTATTATACATGAGATTTTCAGATAAATTAATGTGAAATTTATATTCACATATTTTAGGATTGTGATTTATTGAGACTTTTACAAAAACGATAAATGGCAGTGATTTTTTTTTTTTTCTTTAAGATGCAATCAAATTTAAACCTCTTTAGTATGTAGCATTCCACCCACTCTCTTTTCCCCCAAAACAAAAACGCTTTAGTACTCAACCATCTATACGGTGCTGGCCAATCATTGATATTTGGTCAGTAGTTGTAAGTTGATCGGCAGAAGAAAAACTTTTCCTAAATGCAATTTTTTATAGTGTCCAGTCACCCGCGTAGTTTAATTGCAGTGGGTAACATGGTCACACAAAGAACTTCTTTGACCTCTGAACTCGTGTTTCCCTCTTGTGCAAAGTGAGATAGTAGGAGCGTCTTTACCTAACCCCCCCCCCTCCTACACACACTTGGTTTGGTCTAATCTGGTCATTTGTGGGAATGTGCTTGAAGTTAAATGTTGTTATTATTTTTTAAACTGATCAGGAATGAATGACCCACGCAAAAACAAGCGCGATAAGAAGTAGGAATGTTTTATAGGAAACTCGATAAAAAGTGATGTTACGGAGCACGCCCTGCTGGTTTTAAATTCATGCAAGTCTGGCTTCAGAAGTACGAAAATGGAACAGAAGGTAAGAATATACAGAATTGTTTGTTTTAGTAAATTAATACGTTTTCAGAAAATACAAAAATCCCCACTCAAAAATGTGATTATTTTTGACACATTCATAAACTCATTTCTATATTCCTATTTGCCTGAAAATTACAGATGTTAAAGTGTCAGGTGCCCCTTGAGGGGCAAGCAATTACGTTTGTGTAATGCTGAATTCCCACCGGAAAATTAGAAAATTTTTATTTCAAAATAAGGAAATGCAATTTTACGACTTTTTTCCACCAAAGTTAGAAAAGTAAAATTTCATAAAATTTCTCTGGTGTTAAATCTTCATTAATGGTAGGTGGGATAAGATATATCCCACTGCCCCTCAGGTTAAGAATCGAGTAGCGTTCTCCCTTTTCCTAACATTTTTCCTAATTCGAAGCAGCTTGATTTAAAGCGGATTACTAAATGGATCCGTCTTGTAATTGTCAGCCTTCGAATTCGGAAATCAAAAGTCCAACTTTGATGTTATTTTATAAAAGAATCGGAGTTTTTTAGAAACGAAAACTTTATTCTATTTCATAAAAGCATCTCAATTGCAGGGCTGCCACTGCCGAATGTCACTGAAAATAGTAGCCTCCAACGAAAAAATAGTAGCATTTATTCAAAGATAGTAGCCAAAATAGTCGTATACCCATCCCTTTAAAAAAAGGGAAGAAAAAAAATGTATCCATAACAACTGAAAGGACTTTATGAATGTTCACATCTTATTTCACAGTTTATCAATCAATCACTGAAATCACTTAAATCAGTGAATAAAGAATAGAGTGATTTTTTCAAACGAGAAAGCAAGTTATCCGGAAAATAAGGCCGTAATGTTTCAGTTATGAAGTAAGTAAGCTTGATCCTTCAACAATAAAAATTATGTACAGCACCAGAAAACATAGCGGTAAAAACCACTTGGAGATTACCCCCCCCCCCCCCCCGATACTATTTTCCATCAGGCCTTTCATTTCAAGAATTTCTTTGAGAGAAGAAAGGAAAGTTTTAAATAAGGGGCAGGGCTAGAAATAACGTGTGGGATACCGCAATTTTTTTTTTTTTTTTTTTCCGTGAAAGCCACGATTTTTTTCTTCGGGAATTCCGCAAAATCAATTCATCAAACAGTCGCGAATTTTGCCAATCGGTAGCGAAAAACATCGCAGATATCAACAATTGGTCGTAGAAAAAAAAGTTTTCCATCGGTCGCAAAAAGACTTGTAAATTTCGCCTAAGGATTATGGAAGGAAATCGAAAATTTTGTCAAACTCTCGTGGACAGGAAAAAAAAAAATACCCGCGAATTTAATCAAAAATTGAGCAACAAATCAAGAACTTCCTCAGACGGTCGACAAAAGAAAAGACGAATTTCGAATAAACATAATGGAAAAGAATCGCGAATTTCGTCAAAAAATCGGAAACAAATACCGAATATTAATTTCATCAATCGGTAGCAGGAAAATTCACGAAATTTGGCAAAGGATAATGTGTAAAGAAAATCGTGAATGCTATGAAAAAATACGAATTTTGATAATTCATCGGGAAAAAAATCGCAAATCTCCTCAAAGGACCATGGAAAAATAACTTGAATTTTATCAAAGGTTGCGGAAACAAATGGCGATTTTCGTTATTAGATCACGAAAAAATCGTCGCAAATTTCGTCAAAAGAATGCACAAAATATTACGAATTTCGTCTAACGATCAAGGGAAAAAAATGCCAATTTCGTCAACGTGGACAGAGAAACGGCAAGAATGATTCTGAGTAAAAAAAAAAAAAAAAAATCTGAAATTCACAGCAAATTTTCTGAAAGGTTACAGCAGAGGTGAGAAAGAGGAGAAATCTCCTCGCGGCGCCAATTATGCGTTCTTTCCGAGGTCCTTTGGCAAAATTCGCGTTTTTTCCGCGATCCTTTGGTGAAATTCGAGTTTTTCCGAGATTCTTTAACAGAATTCGCTTTTTTCCGCGACCCTTTGACGAAATTCGCATTTTTCCACGATCTTTTGATGAAATTTGCGCTTTTTGCGATCCCTTGGAGAAATTTGTGTTTTTTTGAGATCCCTAGACGAAGTTTGCGTCTTTTCGCAATTCCTTGAAGGAATTCGCGTTTTTTCCGCGATTCTTTAGCGAATTTCGTTTTTTCTGCGATTTTTTGAAGAAATTGGCAATATTTTTTTCTGTGAACGATTGTCGAAATCGATTTTTTCGGTGACCATTTGCCGAAATTCGCGATATTTTTTATGCCCGAATTTTCGGACAGATGACCGATTTTTTTAAATTTTTGGAACCAATGCCTTAAAATTTCGGAAAATTTAGAACAGAATCCCCCCTGAAAAGGCGCGAATTTGGTCAAATAAACCCGTAAAAAATCGAGAATTTAAACAAATGATTACGCGAAAAATCAAGAATTTCGTAAGTCGGTTTTGAAAAAAAATATCACGAATTTCGACAAACTATCGTGGAAAAGAATCGCGAATTTCAAATCTGAAACAAACAGCGAATACCACCAATCTGTCGCGGAAAAAAAATATACCGTGAAATTTCGACAAATGATGGTGAAAAAAAATTCGCCAATCTGTCGCAGAAAAATTCGAGAAGTTTGCCAAAGGATCTCCGAAAAAAAAATCGTAAGTTCCGTGAAACGATCGCCGGAAACAAAAACGCGAAATTTGGCAAAGGATCACGGAAAAAAAATTGTGAGTTCCACGAAACAATCGCAGCCCCAAAATCGGGAAATTTGCAGTAGGTCATAGGAAAAAATGCGAAATTTTTTTCAATGATCGTAGCAAAAGATGGTGAAAAGAAATAACTATTTTCGGCAGTCGCAGGGAAAATCGCCCCCTAATTGGGAAAAAAATCGCGAATTTTGCAATTTGTCGCGGAAAAAATTGCAAATCTCCTCAAACAACCGTAAAGAATATCTTGAAATTTACCAAAGGTCGCGGAAACAAATGGCGATTTTCGTCAATCGGTAGCGGAAAAATCATCGAAAATTTCGTCAAAAGAATGGACAAAAAGTTGCGAATTTCGTCTAACGATCACAAGAAAAAAAATCGCAAATTTTGTCAAATGGTCGCGGACAAAAAAACGCAAATTTGGTTTAAAAAAGAAAATTGAGAATTTAACCAAATGATCGCGCAAAAATCACGAATTTTGTAAGTTGGTCGTGAAAAGAAAATCACTAATTTTGACAAACGATCAGAAAAGAATCGGGAATTTCGTCGAAAGATCTCTGAAACAAATAATAACTACCATCAATCGGTTGCGGAAAATATGTATCGCAAATTTGGACAAGTTGTGGCGAAAAAAAATAAATTTCGCCAATTTCTCGTAGAAAAATTTGTGAAATTTGCAAAGGATCGCGGAAAAAATCACAAAATCTCCTTCAACGATAGTATAAAAAGATCTCAGAAAGAAAGAGGTATTTTCGTCAATCGATTGGGGGAAAAATCGCGAATTTTGCAATTCGTCGCGAAAAAAATCGCGAATCTCCTCAAACAACCGTTGAAAAAGTGCGTTTGGGAAGATGACTTTACAAGCGCTTTGAAGAAAAAGATCGAATATTTTCAGTAAAAATAGTCGCTTATATTCGAAAAAAAGTCGCCTGTTTTCTTGAAATAGTCGCTTTTTAATGGTTTTCGGCCTAAAATAGTTGGCATAGCCGCTGGATGTTTAAAATAGTCGCTTTCAGTAGCATTTTAGTAGCAAGTGCAGCCCTGCAATTGTATGCTAAGAAAAATCGGAATTTTATGAGAAATTGAGTCGGGCCGGGCCTGGCCATAAACTGTGAAAATACAAACGGGCCAGGCTCGGGTGGAAGTTTGAATTTTTACGACGAACTGGGTCCGAGCCTTGAAATTGCGGTCCGTGCAGGCCTCTAGTGTGCCTTTCCAGGGCGTTTCAAAGAGGGGGCTAAAGGTGCGGTCGGTCGCCCCGGGCGCAAAATTTATGCTGCGAACCACGGTTTTATTCAGTTTTTGACCGCCGATCATTTTCCGGGGAATTTATTTTTCTCTCTTGATCCTTTTTTTCCTGTCTCAAAACATCATGAACCCTCTAACAAATAAGTGCAATTTTCTCTTATGTTATTTAGTTGTTCTGAATTTCTAAATTAAAATTAAACCTTTTAAAGTTCCAAAATAAACGCGAAATATTTATTCAATACAATTTATTTATGTTTCTGCACTTTATAAATTTTATTACACCCATCACAAAGTTGTTTTTTTTTGGGGGGGGGGGGCGCAAAATTGAAAATTCGCTCGGGGCGCAGTTTCACGACCTTGGTGCCCCCCCAAAATTTCTGGTCACGCTACGCCTATGTCTGCCAGGCGTGGGTTTAGCCGGGTTTAGGAGGGTCTGCGTGGTCTGCGAGGCTGGTCTCCGTTGTCTAGGCCTTGGCTTTAAAATACTAGACCCAACCAATCAGCGTGCTTCATTTTTCTGTATTCCGCCATTTTAAAAGATTGAAGAAGCAGACGACAGCTTATGATTTTAAAGATTATTTGAAATTAATAAGGGATTTACAAATTAAAGGTACGTAATGGTTTTTCAGATGTTTTTAACATTTCTTTACATTGTTTCATAACTGTAGAAGTTTCTTTTATAAAGCTATACAATCGTAAGTTACTATTTTCATGTACTTACATACTACGCTACTAAAATTAATTTGTTAACTATGTTACTTTTTAATATTACCAAACTCTATAAAATGATGTATTCGTAAATTCTTTAATTTGCATCTTCCTGTATTTACATACAACGCTGCCTATGCATTTGTTAATAGATAATTATGTTCCTCATTTCCAAATTCTTTAAAATTAACCTGGTTTCATATGCATGAATTTAAAACAAATTTGATAGTATATGAATACAAATTAATATAATACGGTCGTCATTCTATTATAATGTACGGTAATGCCTTTTTTGTGAATAAATAGTTTCATTTCCTTCAGGAATTTATTTGATATTCTATTTCAATGCATTTTTAGTACTGACAATTTTTTAATTTATCCTAAAACTGGCAACAAATTTTTAACCATAGAATTAATTTTGAATTAACTTCAAAGTTTTCTCTATTATTTTTATATAATTGACTGATCATAGCAAACTCGGCATACATGATTTACATTATTATTAATCAGTTTTAAATGTGTTAATTTTTACAATGATACGGTACTATCTAAAGTAATATGAAGACTTTGAATTGTATTTAGCTTCTTATCCTCCCCCTAAAAAAATTCTAATGACATATAAAATTTAACTTTTTTTAAATTGAACAAACTTGTTTTTAAATAAACTTTTTACTTGTAATTATTATTAATAATTTATAAACAATCCCTTATTCTTTTTAAAATTTTATCTTACATGTTTATCTTTCTGAAGTTTTCTTTAATAATTAATCAGTAGTAGTATATTAAAACTGTAAAATCTAGAACATGAATTTTTTTTCTCCACTTCCCCACAAGAGATGATTTACGATTGAAAAGTTCGTAAATTATTATTTTTTTTTTCAGAAAGAGTTTGAAAAACTTTCAAACCTATAAAAGTTATACTAGAAGTAGAGATTAGAATCTGCTGGTGCCAAGATAAATATATATTTTACCAAAAGTTTGCTCTCAGGATATCGCAGGTGTGTAGTCTTCTATAATAAGTGACTACCATTTGTGATCTTCTGCAAGAAAGTGGATTGTCTGTTGCTCTTGGACTATGTGCTGTTTTGTTGTTTTCTACTTAAAATTCATCAATCAGGAACTGTCGTATAAATAAAGTATTACTAACTTGTATGACTGACTGTAAGTATGTAGTTTTTTTATATATTTATTTTCTGTTGCTTAGAACGAGAGATTTTGAAATGCATTCTATACTGTTTTTGTTGTTTTTATTAGTTTATTATACTCTTTTTTTTCTATTCATTTACATTGCAGGATGTTTTCAATGGGACATTTTCAACAGTTATGTGAATGTTTGTCGATTGCCTGTTGACCCGACTTTTACATGAGATTTGCATGCTTTTTTTGAAGATATGAATCTTCAATAATATTCGTGTATGATGATTGTAAGTAAGTCATTTTTCTCAAAAGTACATGTTCTGTATTTTATTTATCATTGTTTTATCTTCTATATATAATGTCATTTTTCTCACAAAATCAATCTGTATCTAAGAAAATTTTATTCTCAATACAATATTTATTATTTAATTCCTTTTATTCTTTAATCAATGTTTTCTTCGCATTAGTTTTTTTAATTTATAAAATGGCATTAAATGATCAATTAAAAAATGTAGTTTATGTAAATATGTAAACTATGTTTTATATAAACATCGAGTATATGAGTATTCTGTTAGTGGGAAGCAGTTAACCTCTCCCTCCCTCCCTATACACACTTTTCAAGGATTTGATATTGCAAAAAATGTGTCGCTCAGACTTAAAAAAATTCAGAAATTACACGAAAGCTAGAATAACTTATCAAATTTGTCTAAAATAAGATCACAGTGTTAAATAAGCAATTTAAGCACAGTAATTAATTAGTAATAATGTATATATTTGAGAATATGCTTATGTATATTGCTTCGTAACTGTGAACTATGGTCAAATGATATATCTCTTCCATTTCTAATTCCTTTTTCTTGAATTTGGTACACCTGGATAATTTTAATTTAATATCAGCTTAATAATTATTAAACTGCATATATTTTATTTAATATTGAAATAATATAAAATGTATTATCTGTGATAGTATGATGGTTTTTATTTGTTTAATAATTATTAAGCTGCATATGTAATAATCTAATGTATTTGATTTAATATTTGTTAATGTTGAACTAATCTAAAATGTGTTACTATTATTATTAATGTTGTTGTTTGTTTTTTTTTTGTTGTTGTCGTGATTTGGGTTGTTTATTTACAATTCTTTGAAGTGATATGAATTATCTATTTCATTAGTATAAGTTATTGAAATTATCAGGAGCATATGGTGTATTTTAGAATTTAATTAAAATGTCAACATTGTAATTAATTTTTATAAATATCTGAGCTTCAAAATAAAATGAGTGATATTGTTTGTCTCGCTCAATCAATGTTTATAATTCACTGGGTCATTCGATGGTAACTTACGATACATTTAGAACAGTTTACTTCAGTAATTTTAGTAATAAAAGACCAAAAAAAAAATATTCATAATGCAAAGTTGACATGATTTGTTAATTAAACCTATTCAAAGATAAATTTAGATGATAATGGCAAAATTTTAGTGTTTTTTCTTGAACTCTGCCAGTTATATTTATTATGGTAACTGACATTACTGAAAAAGTAACGTAAGTTGCCATAAAAAATATAATTTTCATTTTCTAGGTAATTTTTATCCAAATTGGCCTTCGGATAGGTTTAATTAACAAATCATGTCAACTGAACATTTCAAAATTTTTTGGTGTTATATTACTGAAATTACCACTGTAAATTGTTTTAAATTATAACACAAGTTACCATGGAACGACCTTAGTATTCAACGACAATCAAAATTAGAATTAATACGTATCCAGTGCCGTAAAATGCTATAATTTGAAATAAGTCTTCTAAATTTTTGGGTCAAAATTCATTAAAAAAAAAAAAAAAAAAAAAAAAAAAAAAAAAAAATCGGAAGCCATGCTAGCCATGCTTTTATGATTTTTACGCTTTTAGATTTCACTCACAAAATTTACATTTTTCCTATAATATATTTTGTAAGTATGCTGCAGCTTCATACTTTATTTTAAATATGAATTAACTAAGAAACTGTGAGCATAGCAAGTAAAAGTTTTTTAAATGTTTTTTTTTTTTCTTAAGCTCAAAAGATTAGTTTTGAGATGTTAATGATAATATTCATAGCTGCTGAATCAGAATTTAGTTCAAAAGCGTTTTGAGAAATTTAAATGACCATAGGTATAAAATTTATCACTTGTATGGTTTGGTTATTTTATTCAGTTGTAATTAATGCAGTTTATAAATATAACATATGGAAAGTAATGATGTTTATTAGTAAAACATATTGTGCATTAGCTGCGTTTGGTTGTGTCCCCCCCCCCTTGCTTTTTTGGAAAAATAACCTTTCTGTATAGTGCATAATATAAATAAGTGTGTTTTATTGAATTCTTCCACGTGTGGAAAGCATATTCTCTTATTTTTTCTATTTAAATTATTCTACTCTGACTATTACTCATGCTGGTTAAGCTATTTAATACTTATATTTAACTTCTGAGTATTTTTGGTACTTTTATGTTACTCGTGTACAAATCTTTCCAATAACACCTTTTTTTTTTTTTTTTTTTACACACATGAAAATTAGAAACAATATTTTGATGTATTTTTTTTTCTGCAATTGAATCGAAATGAGTGAAAGGCATGTATTTAAATGCGACATATGTATTAGAATGAAATGAGTGAATGGTTTATATTTAAAATTAAGTGAATGGAATGCGAATGATGACAAAAGAAAAATATTTGTTGATTTATCGCCTGTGCCGACTAACAGAAAAGTACCATATTTTAAAATTATTTTTTATATTACTATGCAAATCGTGAAATGAAGAGTTTTAATGTTATTAATAATTGATGTTATTTTGATTTCGGGTTCGAAATTTTAAGTTTATTTATTAATTATACTATGTTAACTCTCATGGAAAGATGCTTGCAAACTAATATTAAACCAATGGTAACTTTACAAATTTATCGTTTGCTTTTGAATATTTTTAAATAATTTTTTCTGTTTTGCGTGGGACATGTCTAATTGGGTATCTTTTTGCCCTTGGTTTCAGGTGCAGTTTTTCAGAGGAAAATTTCAGTTTCAGAACTTGTTTCAAAATTAAAAGTGTCCTCAGAAGAAAAAAAAACTGCAACCAAAGAAATAAAAAGTAAACATATTTGGTTAGTCATCAGGTTCAGGTTATCCAGGCCAAAAAAAAAAAAAAGTATTGAAATGCAAATAAGAATTTTGAAAAGAACATTGCCGTTGGTTTAACATTCAGTTTTAGTGTTCTCGTGTTACTACTAGAGATGAGAGATATGGGTTTGGGCTACATTTTTGTACCATACTTCGAGCTCAGGTGGGCCCGAACTCATTCATTCTGAAATTAACAATTTTATTTATTCTCATACAGAAAAAATAAAACAACTTTTTTTCCCCTTAAAAATTACTTATTCCATTTCAAGTCATTTTAATGTTTTTTTTATCAGAATGAAAGGGAAACAGAAATAGTGTTTTTTAAGCTCTTTTTAGATGTGTTTGTAACTATATAAATACGCAGCACCTATAGTCTTCATCTGGTTCGTCCATCTCTCCGCATATAATAGCGCAAAAAATACCCAACCAAATGGTTTGAAATTTAATATATATATAATCGTTGCAGAATTGTGTCAAGTCATTTCAAATTTTAAGAAAATCAAATCAAAACTTAAAAAGATATTAATAAAAGTTTTCTTCATTCTATTAAATCCTATCATACATAATTAATTCAATGATATCCCATGATATGTAATGATTCTGGGTTGCCGTGTTGATTACGTCATATTTAAGATGGAATCCTATTATTTCCGTATTACTGAATTTAATATATAGAATCATAATAAATTTTGTATTCATGCATTTTTGCATAAAACTGCAACAGCTAAATTGCACCAAGATCTGAATATTGATAAAACTAGTTATAGTATGAACGCACGTCTCATTTGCCATACAATTTCTAACTTGTTTAAATTTAGTATGAGTTTTGACTTCCATGAAAGCAGTTCTGTCAGCCATACAATAAGTTTCTCTTATTTATGAGAAGTAAATGTACAATACTCTATATACATTCTTGTAATATTTTTAGAAATTTTGATGTGTAAACAATAAAGGTTTCCCTTTTAATAGGATCACTTGCATTTTGTATGTCTTCAATCTACTGATATTCTTAGCAGTTTGAATTAGACTTATTTCTTTTTGTCTCACTAGATATTATTTACTAATTTATGTATTCTTTATTTCAATTAATGGACTGAAATTTTCTTTCTTTCCTTTTTTTTAGGTATGTCAAGAACATCCTTTTTGGATTACTTCTTAATTATTATATCAACTGAAAGTTATTAAATGATTATCTCGCTTCTTTCCAAAAAACTGTCTTAATTGTTCACAATTTAGCTAGTTACACAGTTTATTTTTACTCAATTTTTACTAATGCTTTATCTTCCTTTCAGATTGAAATATAAGTACCTGTTTCTTCAGATCAATAAAGTTTTCTGCAAAACATTGTCATCATCATAGACCATTATGATACATATTAATATTGTTTCATTTATTATATGTAGTAATCATTATATTCAATAATAAATTTTGTTATGTAATAATATTTATAATATAAAGAAATTTTATTTTGTTTCTGTAACTTGTACTTTCAAATAAAAGAAATTTATTAAAAATTTGATGTCTTTTATTTGACTATATATTTTAATTATAAATGGTATTTCAGGTATTTACTTGTTTTGTCTATCATGTAAACCTTGATTTAAGAATTGTTTTTAATTATCTATTTATTTTTTATAAAAAAAATGGCTAAGATATAAAATGAGAAAAACACTTTCAACATGGTAGAAAAGTGTTTATGAATTCAGTTTTTCCACACTTGTAAATATACTGGGATTGCATTGTAATTATTAAATGCTAATGATGTTCGCTATAGAGGGTGCTATTTAAATGTGGAATTCAATAAATGTAATGCATCAAAAAGTGTTATGGGGACAACAAGTGCTGAAAATGCATTTTTACTGAGTTACATGTTTTTAAATGGCACATTTAGATATTTCATTTCATTGTATGAAAATATTAAATTTCTTAATAGCTACTGTTGGACAGTGTTTCATAATCTATGCCTAATTTTTCATAATTTGTGTATATTCCTTATACCAGTGGTGCAGCCAGTATCCTTATTTGTAAGGGGTTTTGGAGAATTATTACTCCTTGAGTGATAAAATATGTGACAAATAAAAACCAATGTAATGAAAAGCAAAAACAAACATAAGTTTAGCATTTATGTGTTTAAAGGTTTCATAGAAAAGCTTCTTTAATCTTCAAAGGAAAAAAAAGAAGAAGAGTGGGAAAGAAAAATAGCTGTAATATATATGTAGAACTTAGCACATTACCCTTACACATTAATAACATACTGATAATTACTCCTCACATTAGCCATATTGCTCTTATCTTTTGCTTTCATTAAATTTGTGTTGAAATAGAGGTTCCTTTTATAAAACCTTGAAACAAACGATAAACATTTTATGCTGCTTGTGCTTTTCTTTGATTTTTACACATTTTTATCTTAATATAAGTCATTTTCAATACAACTTATTAGTTTTTTAAATACTGTGGGAGGAATTTTGAAATGTCACCTTCTTTTGCTGCTGCAATGTTTATACAAATCTACATTTTTTGACCGATTTGTATGAAACTTAATATAAGGTCTGTGCATATATAAAATTATCATTTTAATGTGTGTGGGAGGGGGTGGGGAAACCTGACGTTTGATTGTCATAAGATATTTTTGGGGAAAGGTTTTTTTTTTATTCAAATGTTATTTTTTGTTTTAGTGCTTTCCTAATTTTTTCTTTACATCAAAATAGTCATACCTTTTTAAATAGTAAGTGCCCCTTTTAGATGTTAATTGATATACAGTTGTTTAAATGTAAAATCATATCTTTATGCAAACGCAAACATATAAAAATAAAAAGGATTTTTAAACATTGATGATGATTTCATTAAGGTGTGTGTGGGGTGGGGGAAGGGGGGGGGGGGTCGAGGAATGATAACGTATGATATTGTAAGTAATGGGGTGAGGACTAAAATTACCCAAAAGTTGATAACATTATATATGTACAACACCATACAATAGTTTTAGAATGGGAGTAAAATTATTGCAAATTTAAAACAACTATCAGATTTTTCAGCCCTATTTTCAACCATCTGCTATAGTTTATAATTTAAAAAAAAATGTTATTTAATTTTCTAATGCAACTTTTTCTTTTATATTGCCACAAAAAGAAAATGGGTATGAGCATTATTTTTATAAATTGATTAAAAATCAGACTCACTGTATTTTCACATGCAAAAATGGCATCATTTTGAACAGATAATGCACATTTTTCATATATACATTTTTAAGCCTTTACAATAAGTGTTACCATAGTACCTTTATTTAAATGTAACATCACGACTAAAAGTATATAGAAAATGGCGTCATTTTCATGTAATCATTGTAGATTTAATTTTCACAAGCGATAATGTAAATTTCCATTTAAAAATATTGTTTTATCATCAGGTGAATACACTTGCTCTTCTGCAATTAATGTCCATTATCTATAAAGTAAAAGCTTTATTTTCAAACTGTCCAAAAGTAAAATTTCACGAAATGTTACATTTAGTTCCTATTTTTCCAGTATTATCAGGGAAATGAAATATTTTCTGTTACATGTGCCAAAGAAATTCTGTATTCTCCCTTATAAAACAGTGGGAATTTACTATTATTGTGTCAAAGTAATCAATTTTTTCCTCATTGTCATTTTAAAGATTTATTGCTCAGAAGGTAGTGTCACAGATGACAATAATATAAATAATGAGACAGGCAGTTAACTGTTGCACCAGAGAGTGGTGTTGCCATAGCAACATCATATGCTCTGCTGCAATGTGAAATGAGTGGTAACCTGATTACTGGTGATGTCTTCGATTAGGTTTTCCATCAGTGTTGGTATTCATTTCACATTGTAGCAACATAATGTCAGCATTAAAGCCAAACCATACATATAGCAATTAAGAAAACAAAAGTAAGCTCTACTGCCATTTTTTAAATGAAGAATTGAAGTAGTTATCTATTTTGTCAGGGGTCGTCACTGCCCTCCTGGAACCCTGTTTAAATTAATTTTTGAACACTTAAATCAAAAAGAAAAATCGTCCTTGCCCTCCTGGACCCCTGTTTAAGGTAATTTCTGAACACTTGAGGGACAGTTTCCCTTTTCAACAATTTTCTTTATTTTAAATTTTAAATATGATTCAAATGGTGAACTCACTGAATTTCAATGTTCAACTAAAAGTACATTTTGAAGAAAAAAAAATTAACTGTGTAATTAAAATTTTTTAAAAAGTTTATAAAAATTTTAATTTTTTTAAATCCCTACTACTTTTAAAAAAATTGATATTTTTGCCCATTTTTTTTTTTTTTTTTAGATTTTCAAATGTGTACTACACAAACTTGCACATGGATTTTTAGACATATCTAATATTACATTTATTATGATTTTTTTACTGATATATAGGGTAGATGTGCCAGTAATGGACACCCCTTGATGTTTTTGGTTCATAAAAAATAACTAATAAATATTTAGCTTTAATTATTTTTTTTTATAATTCCCCGTTGTATGTTTTATAAAACTGTTATTGTTGACACTTTTAATCAAACCAATCAGGAAGCAGAAAATAATGTTTCAAAGTTTCGCTGTTTTTCTGTGAAAATCTTAATGAAGAGGTTAAGAGTCAAAGAGGCTTCTTTAATTAATTTATATATTATTTATTTTCTTGCAAAATTTGAATGTTTTTGTTTGAGTAGCAATAGAAAACTTTGAATTTTATATACTAATGGCTATTTACAAAATTTCATTTCTTTTTAAGTTTTTAAGAGGGAGTGTTCATTACTGGGATGGTTAATTAGTCATTTTCCAGTAATGGACACCCCATGTAGACATTGCTAAAAATGCAATTTTAGTAATGTTTATCGTGCATAAAATACTTTGGCTTAACTGCAAACCTAAATAATCAAATTTAATTTTTAAATTATACTTACCAAAATGTAATAACACCAAAACTTTTATAAATAGCTGCTTTTAAGTTATTTTATGTGATTAATAAAATTTCGATATTTTATTTTATTTATTTTTTTTTTTTTTTTATGTAGTGATATATATACCTCACATATTTTATAAACTGGCAGTCAAACAGCCAGGAAGCAGAAAATACTGTTTAAGAGCACAGTCAAAGAGGGGTTCATAGGGCTTAATCCCTCTCCGTTCAAATAAAAACAATTAAGTTACAGAAGCTATTAAAAATCCATTTTCTGTCTCAAATGTTTCCTCATTAAAAAAAAAAAAGAAAAAAAAAGAGTAATACTATTAATGAAAATTATAGGTAATATTCATGAAACTAGTAAATCTGCAGATCAGTGGCCTCAAACATCAGTTCTACAGTTTTATTTTGACATTATTTTATTTAGTATTTAAAATATTCAACTCACAATATCATTTCTTTCATATTTGTAATATTAATTATTATAAATGATATATCAAGTAATCTCTGGAAGATAGTTAAAAATAGTGACACAAAACTAAACATTAATATTCCAAAACTTTTTTTTAATTATCTTTTAAATCCACTACTATTTCAATAATTTGATAGCTGTAATTGTCTGATATTTAGTATTTTAAACTATCCATCTAAAATAATTAAAACATTGATCTTCTGATAATTACAATAATTGATGCAAACAGTAAATGATTATCGCAAATATTTTATTAATTACTGGTATCCTAATAGTTAAATTTATTTAAAAATACCTATTTTGTTTCATTAGTATGTATTCATTAAATTTTGGTTCTAAATACAGTCATAAAAACAATTATATTTATTACTTTTTATGGGGTGTCCATTACTGGAACAGAGGGTGTCCACTACTGGGCCAGAGGGTGTCCATTACTGGGCTTTTGGGTGTTTTGATATATTTCTGTTATTTAAAATTAAATTTCTATTCATATGGGGAAATGAGGCTATAAGAATGGTTAAATATTGTTGATAGATTAATATAATATTGAAAAAACTGTAGGATTAATGGACAAGACGCCAATGCCAATGCAAAGAATGAATGATAAACTCTAAGGAATGAATAATGAATCGATTTGCTTGCAACACGAGCCGATAAATCGCATCACCCCCGAAAGTCCATTAGTTCACTTTTCTCAAAATGTCTTCTACGCATGCGCGCGAACTTATTTACTTGTTTGTTTTTAGAATGTGATTTCTGAATGTCAATGGGATGTCGTTGTCATAGTCTGCAAGGAATGCAACATAAATTTCCGTTCGCAAACCATTTATTACAGTATCTTAAATTGTGAAATAAGTGTCATGCACGGCGAGGAAAAAATCATGGAAAAGGCACAAATACTTATTTTGAAAAAAAAAAGAAACAATTAAACAATCGTGATTATTAAAATGTATTAAATATTTACGAGAATGATTAATCGCTTATTTCAATTATTAATATTAGTATAGTTGTAATAATAAAAATATTAGTATATAAAATATTAGTATAATTATTTAAAATGAATTTTAACATTAATTTCAAAACTATAAATTAATATTTTAGTACATAAAAAAGACAAGACGGTTCTGTAAAATAATTCATGTGAGGTTTAGGTTAAAAAAATTGCCTTTATTTTGAATGGAGTGGACTTAAGTAAATTTTTCAGTTGATAAAAGTATTTTAAAGTTATATTAATTAATTTATGTTATATTATAACAATATATAAAATGTATTATAATATAAATATTATAATAATACATAATCTATTTTAAGGAGTCTTTTAAAGTGAATTTTAGATTTAAAAAATTCTCTTAATTTTGAAAGGGAAGACAGAAGGCTACTTCACTGAAGCGTAAACACCCACGCGATAATGTTAATCCTATGGGAGGAATTTTTTAAAGATATCTCGTTTGCATTTCAATATTTTTAAATGATTTATTTTTCATTGGATAACTGATTTATATCCATTTAAACTGTACAAAGACCGTTTATTATTTTATTTTTTCGATTTTGTTTGCAAGGTTTTTAAAGAGCAGGACTACCACAGCGACTATTTTTTAATTCTATCTCACACCACTTTCTCGAAACAAAAATAATTCTCATAGACTTTGACAACATGTACATGAGAAATATAATACAAAATTTATTTATTAAAATTAGTGGTGTCAATAGAATATAAAAATAGTCACCAATGGCAGCCCTGAGAGAGGATACTTACATTTTCGGAAACGGTTCCGAAAGTGAAAGTATCCTAGTTTAAAAAAAAAAAAAAAAAAAAACGTAAACAAAATCGAAAATGTTTAAAAACGGGGTTTTTAGAGATCGACCTTAGTTATCCAATGCAAAATATATATATTTAAAAATATTGAAATACAAACTAGATATCTTTAAGAATTCCTTCCATTGGATTAACATTAGCGAGCGGACGTTTTCGCATAAGTGAAGTAGCCTCTTAAGCTTCTTCAATGATTATGTCCCTGACCAAATACCGACACCGCATATTCAAAAAATTATGTCTGTGTCAAAAATGCCTTTCAAATTTGCGATTGCATTAAAAAATTCTTAAGCAAAACGACATATTATATATTTAATATTTCTCACTAATAAAAAACAGGAAAAAAAAAACTCCATTTAAAAGGTTGTGGAAAGTTATTTTTTAGTAAAACATTTTTCTATAATCGCATTCAAGATTTACATAAATGCATTTTCTGACATTTTTGCAATTGCTTATAAATTAAATTAGAGAATTATTCACCCTTCCATTTATCTCTTGTTTATGTGATATATTTGTCTTTAACTGGGTATAAAACGATTTCCTTTTTAAACTTATTTTAAAATATTTATATAACTACTCTGTCCATAGTTCACTCAACAACCTTACTTTTCTCAGAGGAATAGCAAATGGAAATCTCATCTCCATCCGCCCCCCCACACACAACCACAACATGCTTCTCTAATATTATAATGACATTCATTGGAACGAATTCATACGCATGTATGAAAATCTTATCAATATTTAAAAAAAAAAAATAAGCTAAAGACTTTCCTACTAAAATACTATAATAATGGTAAATCTTTTACTAATATTTGAGATACAACACAATTTATCTAAAAATAAAGTTTAACTTTAATTTTGAAGCAATAGCAATATTTTTACAATATCATTATAACTTTGTATATATTTTTGAAAGAAAAAAAAGGGGGGGTGGGCAATGGGCAAACAGATTTGCACCGATTAAATATAAATTATCTATATCTAAAGTTTGACTGTTTAATAAGACCTTAATAAAAATTTTAAAAAATCATAAAAAAAAAAAAAAAACAGATTGTGGTTAAAAATAAAATGAAATTGAAAAATATGTTTTTCAGCAAATGAAATATAATAAATTAATTAAATTTTATAAAGAATAAAATAATTATTTAAAATATGTATAGCATCATAACTATTTTTTAAATATTTAAAAATATTTTTCTTATCAGTTAAAGTTGGTAAATATATTAATAACCCATAATGACCAACAGATTGGTTAAAGTATACCTTTCTTTCTGAGTAAGACTAATAATAAGACAAAATATAATCTAATATCACAAGTTCAGTTCGTAATCACAAATTTTTATGCAGATATTTTTTAATTAATTTGTATATATCACCATATAATCAGAAAAGTGGCCTCGACCTCTCAAAATTAAAGGGAAAAATAAATAACTAAACATTTCCATAGATTATTTTAAAATGAGTTTTTTGTGAAACACATTACATTCATTTCGTGCTATGTTTAATAGATGGCGCCATCAGCGAAGAGAAGATGAGAAAAGTGAACTTCTGGACTTTCGGACAGTTGCGATTTATCCACTCGTCAAAAAACATACAACATCTCCAATCAATGGAGTATAAAGTTTCAAGGGTCAAAATGATGATAGACAATGTCACTGTTTGAAAACAGTACAATTAATGAAGTATTCAGGGATGACCTAGGAGCAGACTCCCCCCCCCCCCTTCCCTTCTTTGCCAGTGAATATTATCGCCTAAAAGCTCCCTTCAACTGCAGCAAAGATTATAAAAAAATTGTTTTGAAGCTTATTTGAGAGGGAATTTTTTTTATCAAGATGTAATTGGGCTGTATACATATATAATGTTATCAACTTTATGGGAATTTTGGATCCCATCTTCCCCTTATGATATCATACATTATTATTATACTTATCAGTATGAATTGAATATTTCCAACTGAGCAAAAAAATGCCCAGGCCGAGAATCGAACCCAGATCATTGGCTTACAGGCCCAATGCTTTTACCGTTTAAGCTAACTGGGCTGACCACCAGCGAGCATATTTCACTCAAATAACCTTATTGTATTAACATCTGGACCGTCGTGTAGACAGCTCAACATAACAAACCGTAGGTAAAGGATCTCCATATAACCAATGGGTACGTAGATAAACTATTATTCTAACACAATGAAACTGATTGGTAAAGTTATCATATGAAGTGATTATTTCCAACTAAACAACAACAAAAAAAAAATGCCCAGGCTGTGAATCGAACCCAGATCCTTGGCTTATAGGGCCAATGCTTTTGCAACCAACGAGCATATTTCGCTCAGATAACCTTATTGGTAATACTGTTTGTAAGCCAAGGATCTGTGTTCGATTCCTGGCCTGGGCATTTTTTCGCTCAGTTGGAAATATTCAATTCATATGATAACTTTACCAATCAGTTTGATTGTGTTAAAATAATAATTTATGTACTTATCAGTGCCTAAAAATTCTTTTTATTTTTTAATTTACCATAATTATGTCCATAATTTAATTACTTTGTGCGAGTTTTAAATAGATAAGCTACAAGGTCTTTTACAGCATTCAAACACACAAATACATACAATATCATTACATAATTTGATGTAATAGTGATGCACGTATATGTGCGTTCCTATGTATCCTATTATTTTATTTATTATTTTCTGTTTGAATTTGGTATTTCTAAGTACTTCCTATATATATATATATACTTTTTCAAAGCATTTCCCTTGTGTAGGCATTATCATGAGAAATACGAGTACATTAATGTAATAATAAAGATAAAAAAAAACCTAAGATTTAAATTTCTTATTGTAACATTTTACTTCTTTTTTAGAAAATTAGTTTCATTTACAATATTTTTCACATTAATAACAAAAATTGAAAAAAACATCAGAAATTTCGATGAAAAAAAAATCCTTCTATTATTGTTTCCTACAATGTACAACAGAGGGCGATAGCATGTAAAACATATGTTATTATTTTTTAAAAGATAACATTTTAAGACATTTTGTATTAAAATTACTTAATGCTATTTAATCATGTTAAATTATGAAGCTGCTTGCATTTTTGTATAGCAATTATTATTATCTGATATTAGAATTATTTATCTAAGTGCATTCTATTTTAAAATTTATGTAATCGAGAATATTCACAGTCCCAATGATTCCAGTATACTATACTGCAAAATTTTTTGGTGAAATTAAATTTTTTTAGCTTCATTTTAAATTAAATGTTTTTCTAAAATAAAGAAATTTTTGTCAAGCTTAATAATCTATTTTAGCTTTTTTAGTTGATTGTAATAGCAGAGTTTTCTCAAATCATAACTTTTATTTAAAGGCAAAAAGTCATGGTGAAGAGGAATTACTTTGATTTACATGATACTTTCAAATTACTTAAAATTTTAAATTGCTTTCTAAAATCCCAGAAACCACACTAAGCATTCACCACCTCTCCAAATACAAATAAATGGAAATATCTTTTAAGAATGACCAATAGTTAAGTTAAAATAAAATACTGACAAATTTTAAAAGGTTTTTATCCTATGCTAATTAGATGAAATAGATGTTGTTCCCAAACTGTCTTCCTTACAGTTTCAGCAGGGTGCTGCACCCTTCTGCCCTTTCGTTTAAAAAATAGCATTTTCTTGTCCTTCAATCAAAAAAGAGCCCTTACTCCTTTTTTGTATAAATAAATTTGCTTTCCTATTAAAAATTGACCCATTGTTGTCTTGAAACTAGTGCCCTGATTTTCACATAATAGAAATTGCTTTAATAAAAAAAGAATGCCTTAAAAAAAGTTTCTTCAAGAATCTAAAAAGTGATCTTTTCCCATAAGCAGCACCCTGCCATTTTTTAACCTGGGAGAAACTCTGTTGTTCCCATGTGCACCTTTGTTCACATGAGGCAGATTTTCCCAAATAAATACAGTGTCAAATTAGGAAATCATAAAATTAATAATTTTGTAAGCTAAATGAAAGACATTTTGATTCAGGAGAATACATTAATAATTCTGCTAATTGTCAATCAATCGACAAGCTGACATATAAAAATTATTTTCTTCTATTAGTAGATTTAATTTTTGCTTTCCCACAAGGAATTTTTCAATGTTTTCTAAATGTTTCATGAACAATTTATACAATTAAAGAAATCCATGTTTAGTAAACAAACTTATGTACATGCTTATCTAAGTGCTTACATGCTAGCTGATTCTTGCAGAAAATATATGGGGAAATAATTACATTCGCAGCCACTTTTCAAATTTTATACTACTATGCTATATTTATTAAATTAAGATACAATAGTAGACAAATAAACAAAACAATAGCATATGTCCTTAATTTGTAAGGAAAAAAAATGAGGGAGATTTTTCTAGTGACACATTTTAAGCAGTCTAAATTTATGTAAACATAAAAGTTACAAAGACATTGAAAAGTAAAATGTATATCAATGAGCTTTCTAAACTGAAAAAGAAAAATTTTACAGATATATTTTAAAATAAAAAGTATTTCATTTAACTACTGAACTGTAAACACTAACACAATTGAAAGAATCATTGGTAATTGATATAATTTTTTATAAAAATAAATTTATGTCTCGTTATGTACAGCAACAAAAGATTTAGCTTTTAATAAAAACTCTTTACAGAAATTTTGGTCAAATTTATGGTTTCGTTAAGAAACTTTGTGAAGTATTTTAAAGTAAAAAATTTAAAAAAGAAGAAAAAAACATATGTGAATTTTAGGAAGAAAGAAAGACCCTGTGAAAATGACGCAACCTTCCTTGCAAAAAAACAGGAGACAAAATATGCAATATTGTGAAACTGAGAAATACAGATAATTATTCACAAACATAGAGAACTGTTCAACTGAATAAACAAGTAATTTGGATACTGCAATCCACAAATTATAAAATTGGTTTTAGTTCGGAAGCATAAATTTAAACTAAATAAATAAACAAGTTTTTATGTAATTCAACGGGGTAACAAAAGTTGTAAAATCACACAAAAAACAGATAAAAATTTTTTTTTGGAAATTTTCAAATTTAACATTAACAGAAGAAATAAGCTAAATACTATTATAATTTCTCATAAGTGATAGCAATCTGAATTAAAAAAAAAAAAAAAATGTGTAAGTAGCAATGCAGAGCTAAACTATAAATTAATAATCATGCAAGAAATAAATGCATATATATATTATATTTTGTTAAAGTGGCTTTATAGAAAGGAATTGATTTTCTAGAAATATAAAATGATTGCAACATAACTTATAATTAAATAAAAGAAAAAGGGAAGAATTGAAATCTCTCCAGTGGTTCTCGAGAAAAAATATGAGAATTCTTTTTGTGTGTGTGATATTGCAACTGTTGTTCCCACCTTAGTATGTATCAGGAACACAATAAACAAATTCTGAAACTTTCTATGAAATAAATACCTATGAAAATAACAGGAACTTTGGATATATCTTTCTGGATAAACTTAAATTACTGCACTGAAAAGATTTTTTCTTCACAAATCAAATGGATGCCTGTTGGGAAATAAGTGTTTCCACAAAGATAAGAGAAACTCTGAAAAATAAATAAATAACATTAAAAAGTGATAAATTTTAAATGAAAATATTTAAAAACTGGTAGACAGAATTAAAAAAAAATATTAAAATATTACACATTACAGTTGCAAAATCCTGACATCTTAAATCTGAAATGCATATAAAGGATAATTTAAATTTTATAAAATAATTTCAGTAGACTCCCTCAAATCTGCATAACTTGGGACCAGGGGTTGTGCAGATTTTAGAATTTTGTGAATTTCTGGTTATTCTTTTGTTTACATTTTTAAAATAGCAATTTGAACTTAATAATGCACTTGAAATTATAATGAATTACTTACAATAAGTGAAATATTAAAATAATTAAGTAAAGTAATAAAGTAAAATAATAAAAATTAAGAAAATCTAAAAATTAATAAAAGGAAAGAGCATGTAAAAAATAATGCATAACTAAATATGCATATGCATAATAGTGATGAGATAATTTTTTCAGCAATTATTCAATAAAACTCAACCTCATAAAAGGTATACTCTAATAATTTACATCAAAATCATAAAATAATAAATTTTTATTTCATGTTTAGCCAGTCTTATTAACCAAAGAAGTTTGATTAATACAGTAATACGTCCAAAATTCGTTCCAAGATTAGCGACGTAGGTCAAGGTATATTTAGATAAGCAAAAAAGAATAAGTAATAAAAATTCACCAAAATTTAATGAAGATACTCTATTGTTCATAAGGATTATGTTACGTACATTTAACATTAGCAAAAAAATGTATTTCCAATACAAGAATTTGTAATAACTCAATGTTGTTAATTTACATTATTGTTTTATTGTTCTTCTAGCTTCCCCGTTCGAGTGTTTGAGCATGTGAAAAAAAACTTGCAATGATTATTAATTGACAATTTTTTCTTTTTTATCTTAAAGTCTCTTTGTAACTGCAGAGTGAGTTTTCTAAGCTTTTCTAATCACTGCTACTCTGCTCATCCAAATAAATCCTTCAGTTTATTTTGCAACTGTCATAATCTTTTGGTAGGTTCAAAATCTTCATCTATTTCTTCAATAGTACCATATTTTTCAGCCTATAATCCACAGATTATCTGTTAAAAAACCTCAAAAATTTTAAATGCAGATTATCTACCAGTGCGGATTATCTGCTGAAATTTTTTTAAGCAGTAGTTCATGTCAGATATCCAGTTCTACCGGCAGTCAAAGTCAAAATTTAACAGCTATCACACGATTGTCTACTATCGACCATTTGCAGAGTTGCTCGTGATTCGTTCACATATGACGTGAAAGTAATAGTGGGAGTGGCTTCCGATTTTTATGTTATATTTTTTACCCTTTTTGCAATATATTTTGAAGAACAAAGCGTTTCTCAACTCATCTCTTTCAAAAATTGCAATATTACAATGTCTAATAGGAAACGTGCTATTTAACGCTACAGAATTTAAACTGAATGTTATTATAAAAGTGGAAGATGATTTAAAAACAGCAATTATTATAGAATTATCTGTATTCACAAGACAGTCTACGTTTTAGATATAAGATTCGATGAAAATAAGTATTTGTATTTTTCAACTTGTAATTATTTTATAATCATTTTTTTCCACTATTTTATTACATTTATCTTTTAAATAGAGCAACTAAATAAATAGTGAGGTGGTTTATTAGTAGTACTTTCGAATGTTGAAAACAATGAGTAATCCCCGTTTAGTCCGGCGTATAATCCGCAGATTATACGCCGATGCGGATTATCTGCTGAAATTTTTTATAAGCGCTAAAAATTGCAGCTGCAGATTATACGCCGCCACGGATTATAGGCCGAAAAATACGGTACCAACTTTGTTTCTTTAAGTTCGTCGGTGGTTAATTCCAGAGCCAGGGAATTTATGAGTTCAATACCATCTTCAGCATCCATCTCTAAGTTTAATTCTCTTTCATTTTCAACAATTTCATCAATTAGGAGAGAGATACAGAATCACAATTTTTAGATGTTTTCTCAGACTCTGTGAAGAAAAACGGACAATTTTTTTTCTCCAGGCCAGACGACGTAAATGGAAAGGACGTAATTCGGGGTACTTCTGTACATAAATGTATTTTATAGAAAGATCACAATCGCCAGTGACATCGGTGCTATCTTAAAAAAAAAAAAAAAAAATTAAGTAAATTTATACTTTCTTCATAAAAAAAAAATGAGTTCAGTCATATTAACCACAATTACATATTAAAATGTATACCAAATGATAGGGGAAAAAAATCCTGACTTTTTCCCCTACATCTCAACTGTAAGTTTCACTGTTTACAACACTATGAAATTTTAGGTGTTTATGGATTTGAAGGAATCTACTGAATTTCGTTTTGTCGGTTAATGGTATACTAAACAATCAAGCCTAATGATGCAAAGTTTCTTTAAATTTTTAAGTAGTGAAAAAAAAATTCATTTCAGCATTTTTCTTAAAAAATTGAAAAAGAACACTTTCTTACAAATAAAATATTTTCTTGAAAAAGTTTTTCTTACAAAACATAAAATAAATATTATTTAGGATTATGCACGGTAAAATTTTTTAACTCTTTACATGAACATATTACAAAATAAATGTATTTATAAAATGCTATTAAATATTTAGTCTCCCAGTTTTAGAGTTTACACAGGTTTTCTTGCTTAATATAAAACAATATTTCTTGTAATGAATGATTCAGTTATTAAAATTGTCTGATCGTTTGATTACTCAAAGGCAGTTATTATTTTTTTCACTTACAGATAGAATAACTTTATGAAGCATGTATCCATTCTATGAGTGAAGGGATTAAAAGTTAATACCTACTTAATTTAACAAAGAATTAAATAAAATGCTTTTCATTTCTAAAATATACCTCACTAAACTTTTAAGAAATGTAAAGAGTTTTTTTTTTTTTTTTTTACTCAATAATTAAAATATGTTAGCACATTACAATATGTGTATATTCGATTTTATTTTGTATTTACATTTGATTTTAAAAATATAGAAAATACAGGATTATAATAAATAACTTTTCCAATCACCTCATTAAAATCATGATTATTACTGATACTTATCATCTGTTTCTACTGAGTATTTTTCAGTGGTAGGAAGAAACATTGTTTGCATACTTTAATATTGACAATAATAAACTGAAATAACATTCCCTTCACAGGTTAATTAAACAAACACAAAAGTTTTGCCACATGGATAATGGATGTAAATTATTTTATGAGTTTGGGATCAACATGAACTTTCTCATGTAAAAACATTAAAAATCACATACTTATATACTATTATTGGTAACTTCCTACAATTTATACACAAAAATACCACTGTGATTGTCAACTATTCATAAATTCATGCAAAATTTTTATAACATGCATTTCCATAATCAATATAATTAGAGCACAGTTTTCAATAATGTCATAACTCTAAAACAATACAAAAAGACATAAAAAACGAACTTAATTAACTTCTCCTGATATAATTATAGTATTAATATTTAGCAGAATAATAATTATATTCAAATAGATGAAATAATTCCTTAGAAGAAAGTAAGTCTCTAGGAACTGTCTTTCATTTGATTTTGCAGCTATTGTTGCCACCTAAAGTATTCATCCAGGAATATAATAATGAATCTGTGAAACTTCATAAAAAGTAAAAATACCTATGAAAATAAGAGGAAATTTGGATTTCTTCCAGGATTAACTTAAGCAACTTCAATTATAATAGTGAAATGACTTTTTCTTCACAAATCAAATGGAAGACGGTTTGAAAATGTGTGTTTCAACAAACATATGTTAAACTGTAAAATAATAAATAAATAACATAAAGCAATGAATATTACACAACACAATTGCCAATATTCAGACATCTCACATTTGAAATACATTGATAATTCCAATATTTTTTTGTTTTGCCAATTAATGACAATACCAGCAGTGGTTTTATCAAGGGTATATGGAGGTATACACCATATGCTATCTGAATTTTTTAAAGAAGTTCCGTATACTCTCTGTTTCTCAAATAAAGCTATAACGTGTACTCTAGGCATGACTTTAGCATATACTCTCTGGTTTTTTTTATGACTACAACACTGAATACCGGTCAAACTGACCTAGAAATGTAAAGTTTGTTTAACTTCTGATTGTGTGTGTGTATGGGGGAGAGGGGGGATTTTCCTGTAAAAATTGGAAAGAGAACACTTTCTTACAAATAAAAACTTTCCTTGTAAAAGTTTTTCTTAAAAAAGGCTTATGCAAGGTAAAAAAAAATTGTTTTCTATTTACATGAATATACTACAAAATAAATGTAAAAATAAATTACAATAAAAAATTTAAACTTTCATCCTCAGAGTTTCCGTGAGGTTCTTCTTGCTTCATTCAACATTATTTCATGTAATACAGTGTGAGATCCATTATCTATCATCCCCGTATTCAAAATGCTCTGAAAACCATAATGCAAAAGGATAATCAAAACTCAATTTGTTTCATTTCGAAAAATGTAAAAACTAAAAAGATATATTTTACGGCAAGCATGAGATGCAGCAGACAAAAATACACTTATCCATAGGTGGTGCAATTTGTAGCCATCTGTGATATATTTCGATGTTGTGGCTGAGTCTGAAGTTGAAGACTACAATTAAAATGAGAAGGAAATTATTACAAATCTGCTGGACTATGTTTAAGGACTTTCATGTTCAGAAGCTCAATTGCTGGATCAAAAGGCAGTCGAAGGTTGCCTAAACACTGATGAAGATACTCCTGTAAGTCATCAGATGTCTGGCAGTGAGATTTGTGACATAATGACAAATAATAAGTCTAATGGAAGTGATGACGACCAACAGAATGAGGTGGGTAAAAAAATTTCAAATGAGTTATATTTTTCAACTGAACAATTGATCTGTGGAATGGAGCAAATCATATCAGTATACAGGATACAGCAACAATTAGTGCGAGACACGCTCTAAGCAACCTTTTGATATGTTACTTTTTTTTTTTTTATGTAATTCAGAATGTTTTTTATTTTGAATAAATAAGTTATTAAATTAACAAATTTGCAATTATGTATTTACATATTTTATTCATATTTTGTACATTTCATGCCATTATTTTGTACTATTCTTAATACTTATAAGCATTTTGAATAACGGAAACTGTCCTTATGCAGAATATTTCAGATCCCAAGCATTTTGGATAACAGATCCTATACTGTAGTGTCATTGTTAGTATAGTGTGTTTTCCTAGCATGAGGATACATAAGTACCATTTTTCTATGTATAAGAAAACACTAGAATAAAAAAATATAAAAATCAGTGCAACCACAGCACTTACCGGAATCCCATCTAACAGTATGGAGATACTGAAATTTCCAATTCTTGAAGTAGTTTCTCGAATGAGAGTATCCTTTTATCTAAATTTTGATAAACTTTATAGAAATGTAATTCGGAATGTTTTTTATTTTGAGTAAATAAGTTATTAAATTAACAGATTTGTAATTATATATTTACATATTTTATTCATATTTTGTACACTTCATGCCATTATTTTGTACTATTCTTAATACTTATAAGTATTTCGAATAACGGAAAAACCCCTTATGCAGAATATTTCAGATCCCAAGCAGTCTTGATAACAGATCCTATACTGTAGTGTCATTGTTGGTATAGTGTGTTTTCCTAGCATGAGGATACATAAGTACCATTTTTCTATGTGTAAAAAAAACACTAGAATAAAAAAAATAAATAAATTAGTGCAACCACAGCACTTACCGGAATCCCATCAAACAGTATGAAGATACTGAAATTTCCAATTCTTGAAGTAGTTTCTCAAGTGAGAGTATCCTTCTATCTAAATTTTGATAAACTTTATAGAAGCACTTGATTATGCGATCAATTATTTAAAAAATAACAGTATACAGTCAAAATCAGTCTGTGAACAACACAATGTTAAAAAAAAAAATCAAACCAATTTACTGCTTTTAATTTGAAATTCAATTAATATTCACTAAACTAATAAATATACAGTAAAAGAATGAAATTATCTGCAAAAAATAAAACATTTTAATAATACCTACTTTAAATGACTAAATATCAGCAAAAATGAAAGTTGCAAAAGATGAAATTTGGTGTAGTCATATTATCCAATCGCAAATTGTACAATTTTTACAAGAAGATTAATGAAAGAAACTATCTTAGCCTTAACTTATTTTAGCAAAGAGGGTGAGATCAATAAAATGATGCTTCAAAAGTTACCTGATATAAGAAACAGGTCATGACATAAGACGCCAAAGCAAGAATGAAACGTGGAATTTCACAGCATGATTCAATGAAAAAGATTCATTCATTCCTATGGTTTCGAGAATGGGGATTGCCGTGAAACCATTTATATTAACATTTATTAATTAAATTGCTGCAATGGCAATATGACTAGTACTTTTTTTTATCCCTTGTAGCAATACTAGCTATCAGACAGCCATTAACAGAAACAAGAAACAGAAACCAAAGAAACTAAGATAAATTTTCCTGAGTTATTCAAAATCAAATTGCGTCAAATTTTACACACGAGGGCATATTTAAGTGCTATATTCGCGAATTTTCAATAATAATTTCTGTTCCTTTTTTTATAAAAAAAATGTCTTTTACTGTTTGTTGAAATTCTTCAGGTTTATTGATTGATTCATTATTTATGAATGAATTCTTCTTTTGTGATTCATTCAATGTGTTGGCGTCTCTTTACTTTTGGTATAACATGAAGGTGTAGACTCAAAACAATAGTTAATTTTTCAAATCAGCTTACTGACTACTAAAATAAATTAATGATAAGATATGTTTATTTGGTTATTCTTCTACTTAAAATTCTACAGCTTGCGATTTGATCGTAGTATGATGGCACAAAATTTTATGTGTCCAATTTTTATTTTTGCAGTCATTTATAGTCATTTAAAGTATTCGGAACACAGGTAAACTTAATATTTGGCAAGCCGAATACTAACTACCATGCCCAATACTGTAATATTTTAGAATTCAAAGGTGTTAAATTTTACATAATATTTAAAATAGATGCTTTTCTTTTGATAAACAAGAATTTTTGTTACAAGTAAACTTTACACTATAAAAACTATGCTTTGAATTATTATTTTTTAAGAAAACTTTTTTAGTTAGTAATAAAATTTTTAATTTCATGGTAGTGAACATAATTTTCTTATATTCTAAAACAAATATTTTAAAATCAAAGAGAAATTTTGAAGTATTTGGAAGAAAAATTTTATCATCATATACCTTCTGTTTATTTGTCAGAAAAGCACTAAAGTAAAAAATATATGAATGAAACAATTTATTCAAATGATAATAACTTGTTTTAACTGTGTATTATCAGCGCCAGGTCAAGTACAATTGTGCCAAGCATGACTCCAATTATAATCGTTACATTAACCCTTAGTTTTTGACAACTCAATAGTGTTTCATAGTTAATAACAGCTGCAATGTAATGATAATAATATGTAATATAGTTTATTTATTTATCATAGTTTAAGGTTTTTTTTTAATAGTTCATTTTTATTTTTTATAGTTTTTTTCTTATTTATTTACTATGCCCCTTTATTATATTTTATTTTTTAATTTATTTTTTATTATTTACCATTTTAAAAATTTTTATTTATATTAATGTTAAATTACTGTTTTGAATGTGATTGGCATTAAAAAATTGTTATTTATTTTTAACATTTTAGTTAAAATAATGATAATTATTTTACTATAAACATAGCTTCTTTAAACACAGAAACATTTATTTAGACAATAACATCACAGCAACTACGAATACACAACAAAGGAAAAACAGAAAATCTCATCGTAGAACATCTCACATTTTTCATCTGAATCCCAAAAAATAAATTAAATACATGGAGTAAGGAAAAAATTTCTACTGTCCAAGAGCTCATCTTTTGAAAAAAATAATTTAAATATTGTCATGTGACTTTACTTACAAATCCCTCCTTTCGCATGTCAATAATCCTCAGCAATTACTAGACTTGTAATATGTTTTTTCATGACATCATAACTCAAATTCTTAGTCATTATATCTGCCTCCAGTTCAGACAAGTTTACATATTTTGTTTCAATTTCTCCTTTCGCTCTTTCATCTTTTACAAAATCATATTTTCTACCTATATGTTTGTTGTGATTATTCACTCTTGGGTTTTTAATCCAATCAATTACAGATTGACTATCAATAATGATTTCTATTGGATGCTTCACCATTTCTTCTTGGTTTAACTCTTCCAAGAGACCCATTAACCACTTTCCTTCACAAACTGCATCACATAAACTTAAAAGTTCAGATTCTCCAAGAGACCCATTAACCACTTTCCTTCACAAACTGCATCACATAAACTTAAAAGTTCAGATTCCATTGTAGAAAACGTAACCAGTTTATGTTTATTACTTTTCCATTCAATTAGTGATTCTCCTATCTGTACGATATATCCACCAAATGATTTTGAATCTTGTGTAGTACACCAGCTAGCATCAGAACAAAGTGATAATTTGCCCTTTTTATTTTTATTCAAAGTTTGTAGTTTTTAGTGCCTTGCATGTACCGCAAAACTCTCTTCACTGCCTGTAAATGAATTTCTCTAGGATCTTTTGCATATTGAGACAAATTACATAAAGTGAAAGCTAAATCTGGCCTTGTTCCTCTTACTAGATATCCTATACTTCCAAGCATTTCTAGATATAATGTTTCATCAATTTTATGTTCATTTTCATATTCATCTAAATTTATTCCAGAAATACCAGAAGTTTTCACACTTTTACAATTTTCCATACCAAATCTTTCTAAGATCTTTTCTGCATACTTAGCTTGCCCTAGCAAAAATTATCTATTATTTTCTTCAATATCAATACCAAGGAATTTAATGTTTTTCTTCAGCTCTTTAATTTTTGCTTCTTTATTCAATTTTTCTATCAATTTATTTATTAATTCTTCGAATTCACTAACTATTATTCCAACGGTATTAAATTTATTATCATTTTTATTAAAAAACACACATGGATCTGCTTTACATGGCTGTAACCCAATTTTATCAAATATATTAACTAATTTTTCGTACCAGCATCTTCCTGCTTCTGGCAACCCATATAAATTTCCTTTTACCAATAATATTTTCCCTCCTTCAATTTGTAGACCTTCAGGCGGATTCATATAAACAACGGTATCTAGATCTGCATTCAGATATGCTGTTTCTACGTCGAAAAATCTACTTTTGTAACCTTTCATTGCTGCGACTGCCAACAAAGTTCTAAATGATTCAGTTTTCATTACAAGACTATACGATTCTTGATAATTTGTTCCAGATTTAAGTCTTGATCCGTCGGCTACTAATCTTGCTTTATATTTTACATCTTCGCCATTTTCATTTACAGTAAAAATCCATTTGTTTCTCAGTGCCTTCACATCTTTTTGTTTGTCAACGATTTTCCACGTTTCGTGTTCTTCTAATGAGTGTAATTCCTTTTTGATTGCTTCTATCCATTTATCCGTATCTTTAGAATTTAATACATCTTTGTAATTCTTTGGAACTTCCTCGTGCACTAGATTTGCTAAATACTTTGGATTCGGTTCCCTAATTCTTGATGATCTTCTAGGTTCTTCAAACAGCTTATTCTCATTAGCTTCTTTTTCTTGCTGTTCCTCATTTTCATCCATTATATCATTTACTTCATATTCTTCTGTCACAGAATCATTCGAATCATTTAACAACAGAATTGTTTCCTTTTTCTGATTTAATTCTACTTCATTTTCATCGGAATTATTCTCTTCTTGTTCATCTATTACATTCTTATTACTGGTAATGTTGATGTATTCAAATACATCAGTTATTTTTTCCTTGTTAGCTATATCTTCATATCCCATTTATTCTTCTATAAATACTACATCTCTGCTGTCACGTATTCTCTTTTCCTTTAAATCGTACAATCTGTATGCTCACCGATCTCTTGAATATCCGATAAACACTGCCGGTTTTGCTCTTACATCAAATTTCTTTTTATTGATATCATTGTTGCGCTAAAAAGCTTTACATCCAAATATTCTCATATGCTTTACTGTTGGTTTATTATTTGACCATTGGGTCATTCCATGTCAAATCAACACAAAGTTTAAAACTGACATTTTCAGATTGTAATGAAATTTAGTATACAAGAAGTTGGCATAAACATAAAGAAAATTCCAAAATATTAAATTGATTTTGGAGTTACAGGGCTCTAAAGTTGCCAGATTTGGCCAAAAAATGCGTTATCGGCATGTTTAAAAATTGCATTTGCTGTTCACCTAATTAAGATAGGCTGTTGAACAAGATGTCATTTTAAAGCTCTTTTTATAAGCTTCGATATGATATGCAACATTACAAGATTAAAAAAAAAAATTAATTAAAATTTAAAAAATTTAATTTAATTTTCTCAAAAAGCCATTTTTTTAAAATTTTGAAAAAAATCTCATAACTTATTCATATTATTGTTAATAAATTCTGAAAGTTTCATTTTGGGATCATGGTGGGTTCACATGGTACAAGAGCTTTTGGTTTGGAATGCTTGTTAAAATTACAGAAATGGAAATAGAAACTTTTCAGACAATTTTAGCAATTTTATCTTAATCTAATATTTAACCCATATTAAAGTATATTTACAACACATTAACTTTACAATATTTAAAGTTTGCGAAAACTTACTCACTATAAGAAATCTTAAAAAAACCTTGCCATATAGTGAAGTTGCTGCTTTGGGTGGGTATTGCTACTTAGTGGATTGAAACTGACTGAAACCTTCATTAGTTTTTAAAGTTTCCACTTCAGAAAGAGTGTACATTCGGCCTGTTGGGGTTGTTGGATTAACTTTACACAGAATATCTACTAAAGGAATCCACAATACATCTGGCTTTCTTGGATAAGAAAAAGATGGTGAAGGACCAGCTGGTTGAAGGAATGTCACTTTTACTTCATCAGTGTTGACACATCAAAACGTTGAGTATAAATTTTATTTCTGTGACTTTAATTTTTACATCTTTATTTAAAATTTCGAAATAAAGTATTTTTTGGACATCACCTTATTATTTTTGTTTTCACATTTGAGTATCCAATGTAAAGTCCTTATTTATTATAAATTATATAAATAATAATAAAATAGGCTTGTGGGACTCGAACCCGGGCCATCAGTATAGCGCACTGACATTCTACCGACTAAACCACATGGAACGATACCCAACCTGTAAAATTTCTCACTATTACATGTTGACAAGGCTACAAACGCAGCACAAGATGGAATATTTATCGTGAGCCACCGACACGGGGCAAACACGAAACTTAATTAAATCCAGCATCGATTGAAACTATATTAATACTTGGAAATTTTTCCAGAGAGAACCATTCGCCTTCCATACAATATTTCAAATGAAAATCAAATTTCAAATTAACTGCTTAAAAGGCAATATTAATTTGAAATATTGTATGCAAGGCGAATGTTTCTCCCTGGAAAAATTTCCAAGTATTAATATAGTTTCAATCGATGCTGGAATTAATTAAGTTTCGTGTCTACCTCATGTGGGTGGCTCACGATAAATATTCCATCTTGTGCTGCGTTTGTTGCCTTGCCAATATGTAATAGTGAGAAATTTTACAGGCTGGGTGTCGTTCCATGTGGTTTAGTCGGTAGAATGTCATTGCGCTATACTGATGGCTCGGGTTCGAGTCCCGGCATGGAATCTTTTTCACTATGTTGGCCTTTGCGCCTTTTAAGCAATTAATTTGAAATTTAATTTTCATTTGAAATATTGTATATAAGGCGAATGTTTCTCTCTCGAAAATTTCTAAGTATTAATGCTGCGATTAATTTTAAAATAAACTTTTGTTGTAAATATAAAATCTTATCTTTTTACCGTACTTTTTAGCAAAATATCGCTATTTTAAAGCCTTATTCTTCTAAACCATTTTTAATTTCTCCACTTAAAAAACAATGCTTATCAACTGACATATTTTTTTAGTAAGTTCTAAGCTTGATATTGAGTTCAAGCTTGATATTTAGAATGTGTAAGTTTTTTAATGTGTTGTGTTTTTTCATTGCTTTATTACATACGAACATAGAGTCTTAACGGATATTAATAGAACTATTATTTATAGAATGGTATGATAAGCAATATTTATTTAAATTTTTTATTCCCGTGTTTATTGTATTTTGTGAATATGAGTAAATAGATTTGGTATGTTTTATAGGAAAAGACTGATCTGGGAAATAGAAAAAACAAGTAAGAAAAATCATGCGTTAAGCATAGATTATAAAATACTTTCCAACACTTCTTGAATGCTTTAACAAGACATCGTAATTTAGGGAAATAACGTAAATAAGATAACTAAATAAACATTTTAGAAAACGCATAAAACAAATAAAAAATTGATTTCAGCAGTTACCGTCCATAGCCAAATATGTTTTCCAATTCTTTTGAACAACCCTGTATTTGATCTGTAGGTTGATATATATACTATATAATAGGAAGATTTAGTTTAGCAAGAAAACGCCTAACAGGTTGAAATTCTCTTTCAGCAATTTATACTAATGGAAACATACTTGAATACTTTTGTACAACCCTGTAGTTTACCTAGAATCTTTATTACACGCCACTATTTAGTTAAAATTTAATTCAAACTAAGACACTCTTAAAACTGCTGAAATCACATTTCCAGAAATTATATTTTATAGACGGCCATGTATCCAATTCTTTACGTGACCCTGTATATCATTTTATCTATATTCTACAAACATTTCTTAGTAAATTAAATGCAGTTCAGCGAAAAAGAAGCATAATTCATTT
Organism: Maratus speciosus; assembly: GCA_963932465.1. NCBI lineage: Eukaryota > Metazoa > Arthropoda > Arachnida > Araneae > Salticidae > Maratus > Maratus speciosus. The sequence continues at coordinate 16,393 of CAWVRF010001431.1, read as the reverse complement.
AAAAACCACCTTTAAGCGATTTGCGCCCATACTCAGTAACCCTTACGAATACTTTTGTGTAGCCTTGTATAGGAATTATAGCATTTATATACACCATATACTATGCATAAATATAGTGAATCATAAAAGTGCATATCATAATTAAAAATACATTTTCAGCAATCGTCGCTAATGAACAGTACTTCGGATACAATATAGTATCTGAAATATTTTGTGTGTCCCTGTAAATGCTATATACGCATTATTCGTATTATACATGAAATAATTTATACTACGTAAACATCAGCGACGCATATCAATTTCATTATATATGAAATGGATTAACATAATTAAAGTACGTAGCAAACAATTCCCTCCACCCCTATATCATTATGTATTGGAATTCCTTTTTTAGCCCTGTAAATGAACAATAACTATTCTTTGCATCGCATTGTCAACAGAATGCATATTTTAGTGCGCTTCATAAATGCATATCAATTTTATTCTGTTTGAAAGCGTGCGTAAAATCATTAAAAATCATTTGAAACGATTTTTTCCCATAGGCCGTAAAGTAACGGAATACTTTTGACTGTCCATGTAAATGAACTAAACATGCTACAACCTTCATTACAAATAGGGACCGTGCTATGGTAAACGTCAACAACATCCAAAAATTTCAGGGCAATCCGAGTATATTTACGAGAGTTAGAGCGCGGACAGACGGAGAGACAAACCGAAGTCATAAGCACATTTCAACTTCGTGTCCTATATTATGTATCCTGTATTATATGAACTTTTAAAAAATATATACTAAAGCAGTTTGATCTATAACTTCCTATCAGGCATGAAAAACACTTTATTTCAATGCATAAATATCATAATTTACTTTTTAGTGCTAATAATTACGTGCATCATAAACGTATAAAATGAGTTTATAAGAAGAAAATTTAATAATCAATTCAAAATGTCTGTAATTAAATGTTTGATTAAAATCACAAACAGAAAAAAAAAATGCTTACATACAATTTAAAAAAATAAATATACGAATTTGAAAAAACACTAAAAATAATAATTAGTATTTATAGTTGTACTATTAAACAAAAACAAACTACAATAGATGAATTAAATGCATGATTAGATTTAACAATATCTCAAAAATCTTTCATTATGTTATAAGGAATTCGTATTATTTTATAATTTTGACAAAGGTTAAATCTGAAAACATCGGTATGAAGATTTAGGATTTTAAAAAATAATTTAAAATATTATTAGCACTAAAATAAAACTCTTTCAAAAGTTTCACTACTGTAATATGTAAAAGTACATTTTCCCAGTATAATGCTAATTTCTAATATGAAACAATTTCGTAATATCATAATAATCGAATATCTATATAATCTATAAGTGTTAGTAATCAACAATGAGATGAAAAAAACTCCAAATCATTGTCTCAACACATTTTCAATCTCAAGTAACTAAAAATTAATGTTTTCATTAATTTCCCTATGAATGTAACCATAAATCAGTCTGAATCAGCTTCTGAAAACAATTCCAGACCAGTTTCTTATTAATATAACATAAAACAATTTAACTCATAACACATCAGGAATAAAAGATTTAAATTAAATAAGATTACGTTTATGTTCCTTTAATAATATCTGTGTATCCTAAAATGGCTGCCGTCATTCTCTTATCTTAAAAAAACTGTTGTAGAAGTGGAGATGTTCTAAATAGTGAACGATTTCCCGCGTCTTTTTCTGTGGTCATATTTTACGCAGACGATTTCGGCAGGTGTTCTTTACCGCTTATTTGTTTTTGTATACAACAGATTATGAATTTAAGTGCGCAATAATTTTATGGTAGTGTCTTTAATTAATATTTTCTATTTGAAGAATTTTCCAATGTATTTTACCCTTTTCTTTTTATCAGTTCCAAATAATTAAAGTTAAAATGTATTGTAAAGATTCTTTTTTATAAATAATATTCATAATTCTGTCAATCTGTCATTCTTTTCATATTAATTTTCTGTAAAATAAAACAATTTGTAAAATAACTTTTTTTTAAAGTCATATCTCTAAAATACAAATTTGAAATACGAATAATTAATTATATCATAAGTTATGCATAAATTTTGTGTATTTCTTTTATTTTCGGAAAATGTTAATTTTATTTAAAAAGTCTGAAAGAAGTAGAATTTTTTAAAAAATAGTTACTTAAAATAGTTAAACACTAACCGAAAAAAATATGACTTGATTGCAAATTATAAAGCAAGAAATGCATATATGTCTAAAGTCTGAAGACTCTTTCTACGTGCTCATTAAATCTGCAGACTTAACTGTAATAGAAAATTTTTAGTTTGAAACCACAGAAGTGTTTCAAATACCACTGGTTGGCAAAAAAATAAAAAAAATTTCCTCCCTGCAAACTAAATATGTAAAGTGTACAGATTTAATACTCCTAATTCTAAATATGTTATTCAAATTGCTCCAGCACGTACCATTTTTCCGAGAAATACTTTTATAATACTAACAATCGCTGAAGGATTATTATGTTAAATTGCAATGCTAGATAAAATTGAAATCATGAAAAGAGTATACTTTCACTGTCTTAGATATCAAATTGATAAAATATAGCATGAAAATTTAGCTTATTAATGCTTGTATCGTGGACTTTATTGTATTATGTCCCCCCCCCCCTTTCGTGACAGAATTTACCATTTGCTATGCACTAATATATTTTCATTCCTTATGCCGCTGTAACTCGCGACTGTTTAAAATACTGTTTAAAATATTTCTCTTCTTTTTCAAAGATTTTAAAAGTTCACATTTTTGTCACACTGCAACTTACAATATGGTGGTTTTTTTTATCACATATGTGACGTGGCGTACGTTACATGCAATGACATAACAATGGCGTCACAATTTTTTTTAATTGCTAGAAAAATATAATTTTACAGTAAATAATGTGTTTTGAAGAATTTTCGTAATTTTTTAAAGTTTTTTAAAAACTTCACATCTCAGTCACAATGTGACATCACAATTTTTTTTAATTGCTCGAAAAATATAATTTTACAGTAAATAATATGTTTTGAAGAATTTTCGTAATTTTTTTAAGTTTTCTAAAAAGTTCACGTCTCAGTCACAATGTGACGTCACTGAGTGGTGGCATTTTGGTCACAGATGTGACGTGACCACAATGACGTCACAACGACGTCACCGTGACCATGCATGCTATGAGGGTTACTCCTTAGCTGAAGATGCTGGAGCATGTTGTCAGTTGCTTCTGAATCGGTAAATATTTCTACTTCTGTTGAATGTTCTTTACTTCTGATATTTTGTTTGGTTAAAAAATAACGTGCCATGTTGTGGATTCTTTGCTGAAAAATGTAAAAGTTAACGTTAAATGTGCTTTTTGTTTTGAAAAAATAATTTTTTCGCCAAAGTGTTAGGGATAGTCAAACTATCCCTAACTATAGTTTATGTTAGGGATAACATGAACTATAAAATATTTCTAGTTTATGATTATTCCTTTTTTAAACATTCCTGCTATTGATATCATTAATAGATTTGATTACAGGAGATTTTGTTATTTATATTGATATATTCGTGTATACTTATTTTATCATTATTTTTTAGCTGTTTTTAGTTTAGTTTTTAAAGATATTATAATAGAAATTATTCAACTTTTTATAACTAACCTTCATTACTTTTTGTCAAAATATTTTAAATTATTATTTATCGATTTAAAACTGAAATATTTAAACCATTCATTTAATATATTAAAAAAACTTTTGCAATCACTGGCGCCTGTCTAACATAAAAGTACATAGAATGTTAAGCATATATGTTATGATTTATTTCTTTTACCATTTACAAAGATTCTAATACTTTTATTTTTCATCCCTGTTATGAGAATGTTGCCATGAATCCCTTCAATCACCTTGATGAGGTCACATCACACAATTGGAAACTTTTTTTATTCTGCTTAAAAAGAAGTAAGTCGGCATTTCAATTTTTGGAGTCATTCACTGAATCAGTCATTTCATAAGTCACAGATCCGAAAAATTTTATGAATCTATAAAAAAAATTCTACTCACAAATGATATACCTTTTTAACAAATTTTTGTTTGCTACTGCAATTTTTAGATCTTTTAACTTAATATGTTGATTATCAGTTAATTATTTTTGGCGTATTTTAATGTTATTACACTATTTCCAACACATTGAAATTTGTCTATATATCTATTACAATGATATCTATTACTGATATCTATTACAATGTATTTGCTGTAGAATCTGGCACGCCTATAGTTTATTTTTTATTTACAGGGACACACAAAATAATTTAACTTTAGTACTACCTATGAACAATAATGGCTGGAAATGGGTTTTCAGTTTCGATACGTGTTTTTAAATTTAACTACTTTTTAAATATTTGCTGTGTGTTAATTCTATAGATCCTATGCAGGATAGCCCAAAAGATCTCAAGTACGTTTCAGTTTATGGACGTAAATGATTGTATGAGAACTTTCAACTGTGCTGTGCGTTTAACTGAACTCACTTTTAACATACTATGTATTATAAGTACGAATCTGTAGATTTTATGCAGGGCTGCACAAAAATTTTCAGATATTTTTCCAACTAATGTTTTATAAATTGTTTATTTAGACATCCCCTTTCATCAAACTAACTTAATAATTGCTAAACGTGATAAAAATACTTTAAAAAGGCAAATAAATACCTTTATGTATCAACCTGTTTCATTGCTCTGACGGAGGTATTCTCAAGAACTATAATGATCCATAATTCACATTCACTAATTTCCATTTTTAATATTGCAGTTGATTTCACTATGCATGAATTCGCGGGATTTTTGTTTACCAGTTTTCAATTAAATCTTTTTTTGTGAAAATATTTGTATTATTATAGATCTTGAGATTGTTGCCGCCAGAGCGATGAAACAGGTCGATCTGAATAAATAAAGGCATTTATTTACCTTTTAAATGTATTTTTATCACTTTTAGCAATTATTAAGTTAGTTTTATGTTTCAAGTGACTTTCGTATATAGTTTTATATCCTCTTTCACCTTAAATAAATTGTTAAACTGTTTGTTACAGTATTCTGTATGTGTTGGAAAGTATTTCATAATCTATGTTGGATGTATGATTTTTTAATTCTTGTTATATACTCTGCCTAGAATGCCACTTGTAAATTCTGATACATTTTCTTGCCTCAAAAGTACACATATTCCATTTTTTTACAGTGATCAACTGTTACTTTCAGTTAACGTGTTGCGCTCAGAGAATAAATTGCTGTGTTACGGATTCACTTCTCCCTTTCTATTGTCAGGGTTTAGAGTTCAATTTTTTTCAAGTACGGATTGTCTCCTTACTGACATTCACAAAGGGTGGTCAGTGGCACTGTTTAAGAGAGAGAGAGAGGAACGATATTCCCACTAACCCTGCATCTATTTTAATGAGCTGTTTAAATGAACCATCAATATTAGCAAATGACAATAATGCTGTTGTAAGAATTTTTTAAGGGAATCTTTCAGAGGGACGTTGTAATTGTTTATTTTCATAACATAAAATATCAAATCAAAAGAAAAAACTTCTTAATTTCATAGCCAATTTTAATTGAAAAACAAAAAGGAAACCACAAGATTTTAAACTTTTTCTACTTTTTTTTATAAATTAATCAAACGAAATCTTTTGGGATATTGTATAGAATAATATATGATAAAAAGAAAAATGCCCAATTAAACTGATGGCATTGAGCACAGAGCCTAATCACACCAATTGTACATTACACTCTTATTTCAAAGAGTAATTAATACCCTAGAAAAATACGAAAATACCCATTTACCTAATTTAAGAGTCGATTAGATCCTCCATTCTTCCCTTTTTACTTAATAAATGAACCTCCAAATCTAATCAGGGAAGTGCCTTATCAGAATAAACCGGTATACCAAATTTGAAAGAAATTGGATAATTCTGCATGAAAAATCCATTTATCTAAATTAAGGGGATGATTGGCCTTCCGAAGTTAGCTTCTCAAATCCGAAGGAGTTGTTTTTTGACAAATTCCTGAATTAACTTTTGATTGGAAAACTCATCCAGTTAGCAAAAGTTCTTATTCAGAAACTTCGTAATAAGTTTTTCCATTTTTCGGTAAAGACAGAAAATACTATCAAAAGATAGTGTTTGAACCGAATTTCAAGATGTGTCGGCATGGGAAAGGAAAAAAACTGTTGTCATGAGGCAAAAATGCTTTAAACTATTACTGCCTTATTGAAAAATGAAAAAAAAAACCTGGTCAACTGAAAATCAGTTCAATAATGATCTTTCAAGTGCCACAAGGGTGACAACTATTGATGTTATATTTGCAAGGGATATAAGGGCAAAAATTTCTTGAGTGTGCTTCCATCTGTTGCAAATATCACCGATAGATGGCGCTGAACCACCTCAAACTATGATACTATGTAAAATAATCTTTCAGTTTCAAAATGCAAACCATTTTGTTGGCATTTCATATACAAAAAGGAAAAAAAGATAAGAAGCTGGGTGAGTGTATATTTTTATGGGTTAGTTTGAATGTTCTAATACAGCCAAACTTCAATATCTCAGATTTGAAGGGATCTGCGAAAAGATTAAGATATTAAAATTTATTATATATTTTAATTAGGTTATATTAACTGTGTCAGTATTTTAAGAAATTGATAGAATTTCCTGGAGCAAGTACTTATCTCAATAACTGAAAAATGATAAGATATAGTTTTTTATGTTGAAATTATCATTTTGCATTAAAAAAATATATATCAAGTTTACTCATGTTTTTCTCATTTTTAAATTCAGCTTCCAAATGTGACGTAGATTTAAATGTTTAGTGCGCTATGCCGGCATTAATTTAAATGCATGAATTTCCTGTCATCCCAATTAAAAGTAATTTTCACAATTTTATACACCGCAAAAAACAGGATATTTTAATAACTTATTTCTTGGTAACTCATAATGAAAAACATTATATAAAAAATTAAACTTCTGTTTGACTACATCAATGTTATTTTTTTAGATGTAAAACAGGAAGATCTTGCAAATATCCTCCTTGCTGAAGAATAAAATGATGGATATTCCCTTTTTGAAAAAAAACTGGTATGTTGTACTTTTGTTTTGTTTGTCTTATCAGTTATCAGTATCTTATTACATTCCAGATGATGGTGCATTTTTACATCATTTTATACATTTTAAACTAATAAAGCTAGTTTTCTTTTTTCTTACTTTGCTTAAAAAGTAATTGCAGAAGGGAATAGATTAATTTAAACAAGTTAATTTATCCCAGTGTGGTGTCGAGTTTTCAAAGTTTCACTGCATTGAATAAAGCACATCATTTTTAAAATGGTAATCTTCTCGACATATGTAATGCTATTTGCATTCCAGCTATCGGATGTAGCTCAATCAAAACCAGTTGAAATATATGTTGATGCTTATGATTGCTGAAATGCAGCCTGAGATGCAAAGAGAAAGAAAATTAAAAATAGCCTGCAAATGTTATCTTTAATACAGTAGACTTCCTCAAATCCGCTCAGCTTGGGACCAGAAGTATTTTAGAATTTTGCGAATTCCTAATAATTGCTTTGTTTACATTTTTCAAACAGTCATTAGAATGTAATAATGCATTCAAAATTATTCAACTGTAACCTGGTTAAAGGTATATTGCATGCATGCATGTATGTGAAAACAAAACAATAAGTTGCTATCCAACGCACTCTTCATTCTGAGATTTTAAACAAAGATCTTAAAATGAAAGTCAGGAAAATAAAAATTATTCTTGATTTATCTTTAAAATTATCTTCAGGAGTTATTTTTCTTAAATACAAATCTGCAAAACTTGTTTACATGTTTCATTACCGAAGCTATATTCAAACTGAAAGGGATGAAGCAGTAACAGAAATTTCACGAAAAATTTACGATTTAAAATAAACTCAGTCTTATATAATCTCTTATCCAACAATAAATTAAAACAACATCACTGGAGATGTTATGAAAAAGATCAAAGTCCTGATCAAAATACTCATCCAAACATCTGAAGTTGAAAATGAAACCTGATCATTACAGATTTCTTGACTTCTTAAATAGATCTCTAGAAATTCCCAAATATTTGCTTTAAACAGATGGTCTTGTTTTGAAAGAATCTTGGCATTGTCAAAGTCAATAAACTAAATACTTCCTTTAAAGAAAGTTGAATGATGATGCAGTTGAGAGTTTATTGTATTTCAAATACTCATATGTTCTTTCAACCTTTCAAAGAGGTGACGCTTTGTCATACTAATATACGATGCATCTATACTTTCAGTAAGTTTAATAAGTATGGGGCTGTACATACATAATGTTACTAACATTTTGGCAATTTTCGACTCCATCCCCTTATAACGATGTCATGTGTTATCATTCGTCGAATTTCTTCTTCAGCCAAATGGTATCGATATCAGTATCTACTTTTTATTTTTATTTTAATATTATTATTTTTTAACAGTTTTTTTTCTTTATTTTTCGTTTTATACGTTTGCAGTGATATACAGATAGGGTTATGCATTTATTATTCGCATACTTTACTGATTTAAATGAAGAGAAAATTTAACAAAATATCACTGATATGAAATAACTTTACATCAAATAACGCTAAGAAATACTTACTACTTAAAACCATTTATTAATACTTTTTTTCCAAGATGGATTCAACAGTAATAGAGTCTTCTTGCATGTGCCCCTTGCTCGGGGGTAAGCAGTACATCTTATGACTAAAAAGGTGGACAGTATTATTCCCTATATTTTGCTACTACCATTTTCTATATAATGTGATTCTTCCAATTTCTATTTAATGTAGGATTTTTGTACTGTTTGAAATTTTTTTTAAAAAGAAATGCAAATTGTCAAAGCTAATATTTAATTGACAGTTGCAGTTTAGTGCCATTTTCTTAAAAATGTATTGTTTATTATTTTTGTTTCTGTTTTTAGATTCAAAGGTAGATAAAACTTTTTGGCTGAAGTTCAAAAAGTCATTTCTTAGGATGAAAATGGCAACAATATCTTCATACTAATGCTTTAAAGAAGTTTCTCTTATCATACGAAATTAAGCTTATTCAATTAAGAAAATGTCATTGATTACAAAAGAAAAATCTTCCTCTGGTGAACAGCCTTTTGTTCCACAAAATGGTGATAAAGAAAAACATATCTCCTCTGATACAGGTAAAAAGCCTTTTATTTGTGAAGTATGTTCCAAAGCATTTTCTAAGAATAGTGATCTAAGAAGACATCTCTTAACTCATACTGGAGAGAAACCCTTTGTTTGTGAATTATGTCCCAAAGTATTTTCTCGGAATAATCATCTAAGGAGGCATCTCTTGATTCATGCAGATGAGAAACCCTTTATTTGTGACGTATGTTCGAAAGGATTTAATGATAACAGTACTTTGAGAAGCCATCTCTTGACACATACAGGTGAAAAACCCTTTATTTGTGAAATATGTTTTAAAGGATTTTCTCAGAATAGTAAACTGAGAAAACATCTCTTGATTCATACAGGTGAAAAACCCTTTATTTGTGAAACATGTTCTAAAGCATTTTCTAATAAGAGTACTCTAAAAAACCACCTCTTGATTCATACTGGTGAAAAACCCTTTGTTTGTCAAGTATGTTCCAAAACATTTTCTATGAGCAGTTATCTAAGAAAACATATAAGAAAGATTCATACAGGGGAAAAACACTTTGTTTGTAAAATATGTTCCAAAGGATTTAATGATAACAGTACTTTGAGAAAACATCTCTTGACACATACAAATAAAAAACCATTTGTTTGTGAGATATGTTTTAATGGATTTTCTGATAAGAGTAATCTAAGAAGACATCTCTTGACTCATACTGGAGAGAAACCTTTTGTTTGTGAAATATGTTTTAAAGGGTTTTCTCAGAATGTTAATCTAAGAAGCCATCTCTCGACTCATACTGGAGAGAAAACCTTTGTTTGTGAAATATGTTCCAAAGGATTTTCTCAGAATGTTAATCTAAGGAACCATCTCTTCACTCATACTGGAGAGAAACCCTTTGTTTGTGAAATATGTTCCAAAGGGTTTACTCAGAATATTCATCTAAAAAATCATCTGAGAAACATCCATGCAGAAAGAAAACCTTTTGCTTGTGTTACATGTTCCAAAACATTTACTACGAATAGTAGTCTAAGAACACATCTCTTGATTCATACTGGAGAGAAACCCTTTGTTTTTGAAACATGTTCCAAATGTTTTAGGGAAAAGCGTTATCTAAGAGAACATCTGTTCACTCATACTTCAACAGGATAACCTTTTGTTTGTGAAATATGTTCCAAAGGATTTTCTCGCAGCTATGATCAAAGAAGGCATCTCTTGACTCATTTAGGTGAAAAACCTTTTGTTTGTGAAATATGTTCCAAAGGATTTTCTAATAACAATTATCTAAGTAAACATTATTTGTCTCATACTAAATAGACACTTCCTGAAAAATCTCTTATATTTTGATTGTCTAAATTGTGTATGAACCTTGTATATGTCGTTGCATTTACTGTTCTCACACCAGGGGTGAGGAAATGCATCCTATTACTCGCCACTGGCGAGTGAATGTTCTCATAGGACGAGTGAAATTTTAGGTAGTCTTTAAAAACTGCAAACTGTAAAGATACGTAAAAATTTTTTTTTAGTAATTAGCTATAATTTTCTACTTTCCTAATTACTGCGATGTAAACATGGTTTTAAGTTCTATTTTATATTAAACTTTCATCTCTTATTTATATTTCTTAATTTTACAGAGAAAAAAGTTTGAAAATACATTATAGTAATAGTTAACCAACTATTTTTGAGCTGCGTAAATTTTGTCATAAAAATTTTTAACTGTGCGTTGCATTTTACTGACTGGTGAAATAAATCCTTGGCTGGTAAGATTTTCTAGAAATTCCCCACCCATGCACATCTCTTATGTTTTAGCATTGAGCAATAAAATAAAAAATTGTAAAATTCCTCCATAATTGTCACAGTTGTTATTTTGATAGTAAGCAAATAACTAAAGGCATGGTGACGTCGTTGAGAAGTCACACTGTGACTTTGTGACTGATGTGAAGTCATGGTGACTACAATGGGAAGTCGTTATGGCCGTTTTAGAGCTCGTTTGTGACATTCCATTGTGACCACTATGTGAAGTCACGGTGGGACAAATTTGTGAAGAATGTGTCATTTGTGATTATTTTGGCAATAACTTTGTGACGAAAGCGACTATGCTTTGAAGTCGCATTGTGACCAATTTGTGAAATATGTGCTATTTGGGATGAAATTTTCATTAACACTGTGATGATTTTGTTACGATTTAGCATTTTTTAAAGATTCTCTAGCAATTTAAAAGAAACAGGATCGTCTGAAATTATAATTACAGCATGCGATCTTTTCATTAGAATTGGTTTAGAATTTTAAAATCGTATATTCACAATTTATGAACAAATAAACCCTAGAAATAGTCATATACAGTACAGAGACTTTTTTCTAAATTAAAGATTCAATTTCCATCACTTGCCTTACAACTGTAACAGATTGTGTTGTTTTCACTATTTGATGAATATTGCCTTTGACAAATATTTATGCATTCTCCCCAACACACACACATGCTAAAAACTGCACAGCTTTAATTGAAGAGCTATGTGGAAGAACATGTTAAGTAACAAAAATTACATTTGAAGAAATTTGATGTGAAAGTTTTTGTTCTCAATTTTAATGATTTATTTTCTGTTTGATACCATGTGTTTAAAATATTAACAGGTGTGGTACTAAACTCTATCAAAAAAACTTATTGATATTTAATTTTTAAATATTAAAAAATATTAATATTATTTGGATTATTAAATATTAAAATATTAAATATTAATGAATAATGTCTTAAATCTTCAAGACTAAATAGAACTTTGGTATTTTAGCTTTACCATGTGATAGAATACCTGGTAACACCTTCGTCCAAACGATAAAATCATTTTTAAGAAAATGTAGCATAACATGTTCTTCCACTCAGCCCTTCAATTGTATTTATAACTGACACACAATGACTATTTTCAGTTGCTGTGGTGGGCCAGGCGAAAAGTAAAAACTAAAAAAACCTTTTTTATTTCTCTCATTTTGTAGAAGGTTATTGCAAATGTTTTTGCCATTAAGTATTTTTGCACTCTCTTTAAAAGCTTTTACTCACGTTAGCATCTAAAGGTATCAGCACATATGTAAAACAGTACAGCTTGCCAATATTTCTGACCAATAACGGTGATGTTCAAGCAGAATTATCTTTTGTTGTAATTTTTTCAATTGAGTAAAAAAAGTGTCAAGTCAGGATTCGAACTAGGGACCTTTGGCGTAAACTGCCAATTCTCTGTCAACTGAACTATTCTGGATACATCTGACGCACACAATTCACCTAGTGAATATGAATATGTACTTATTATTATTATACAACCCTATATAATAATACTTTAATTAATTTCCATACTACCCATATGAATAACACATACTACTCATATAAGTACATAATAATACTTCTCTGGGTGAAATTTGTCCGGGATAGCTCTGTTAGCTGAGCATTGGCAGCACATGTCAAAGGTCTCTGGTTCGACTTGAACGCTTTTTCACTCAGTTAGGGAAATTAAAACTTTGTTGATTAATTTACCAATTAGAATCATCCTGTTAAAATTAATAAAGAATTATCTTTTGATAAATCTTTAAAAAAATAGTGAATTGTTTGCGCAATATTTGCAACATACAGATTTCAGTTGAAAATGTTGAGTATAAATAAAGGCGATGCAACTACTGCCACTACGCTTTGGTACCTTCTTATTATAGTGGTCTGTGCACGTACAATTACGCCAAGGTTTCAGTTGCGATTTTTCCCAAAGTCATAGTTAAACTTATGTACGTATATTTATATATATCATGTATGGGTCTTATATATGTTTTATATGTCATATAGGATAGATGTGCCAGTAATGGACACCCTTAAGGAATTTCTTTAAAAACTATTTTATAGTTAATACCTATAATTTTTATATTCCAGTTTTTTCAGTATTATATTAATATATCAATAATATTTAACTATTCTCATAGTCTCATTTCCCAATATTAATTAAAATTTTATTGTAAATAACAGAAATATATCAAAGTACCTACAATTCCAGTCATGAACACCCCACAAAATATAGTACATATTATTATTTTTATGACTGTATTTAGAACCAGAATTTATCGAAAGCATACTAATGAAACAAAATAGTTATTTTCAAATAAATTTAACAATTTGGATATCAATAATTAATAAAATATATGAGATAATTGTTCGCTATTTAAATCAATTATTGTGATTATCACAAGATCAATATTTTAATTATTTTAGATAGATGGTTTAAAATAATAAATGTCAGGGAATTACAGTTGTCAAATTATGGAGACAGTGGTGGATTTAGGAATGTAATTTTTAACAGTGAAACACTCCAAAACTACTTGATATATTACTTGCAGTAATTAGTATTACAAATATGAAAAAAATAATACCGCAGGTTGAATGTTTTAAATATTAAATAAAATAATTTCAAAATAAAAGTTCAGAACTGACGTTTGAGGCCACTGATCTACAGATTTACTAGTTTCATTTACTACTATAAATATAAATTTAATTATTAATATTGGATTTTTATTTTATTTATTTATTTATTTGGGCAGAGATGAATGAAAAACGATTAAGACAGGAAATGATAGATATATTTTTTAACAACTTCTGTAACTTTTTTCTCCTTTTTAGGTGCGTTCGTAATTATATAAATACGTAGCACCTATAGTCGTCGTTCAGTCTGTCCGTCCGTCTGTCCGCATGTAACAGAGCAAAAACTACCCAACCGAATAGTCTGAAATTTCAAATATGTGACTGTTGCAAAATTTTGTCGAGCCATTTCAAATTTTATGAAAATCGGATGTATAGTTTAATTACAGGGACAGTCAAAAGTTTTTCTTTACATTACGGCCAATGGGAAAAATTATTGCAAGTGGATTTTAATGATATTAGAGCCTTCCGAATGATCTGAAATTTTAAAGATATAATTGTTGCAAAATTTTGTCGAGCCATTTCAAATTTTAGGAAAATCGGACGTATAGTTTAATTACAGGGACAGTCAAAAGTTTTTCTTTACATTACGGCCAATGGGAAAAATTATTGCAAGTGGATTTTAATGGTATTAGAGCCTTCCGAATGATCTGAAATTTTAAAGATATAATTGTTGAAATATTTTGTCGAGCCATTTCAAATTTTAGGAAAATCGGATGTATAGTTTAATTACAGGGACAGCCAAAAGTTTTTCTTTACATTACGGCCAATGGGAAAAATTATTGCAAGTGCATTTTAATGATATTACAGCCTTCCGAATGGTCTGAAATTTTAAAGATATAATTGTTGCAAAATTTTGTTGAGCTATTTCAAATTTTAGGAAAATCGGATGTATAGTTTAATTACAGGGACAGTCAAAAATGTTCCGAAAAAATTATTGGAAGTGCATTTTAATGATGTATCAGACTATGCACGTTATGAAGTGCAAAAAATTATACATTCAGTACAATATGGGGTGCAAAAAATAATTTTAAAACTAGTTATAGTACGAACGCACCTCATTTGCCACGTTTGACGAGCAATTTCCAACTTGTTTTTAATTGGGTAGGAATTGAGTTCTTCTTTTCCCTATGTCTTTAAACAATATTCTCCGATTCCTAATTTGTTTTATTCATTACCAGATTATAAAATATGTAAGGCAGAGTTATAAAAAAATTGTGTTATTACATTCTGGTAAGTGTAACATTCTGGTAACTATAAATTATTAAATTTGATTACTTAGGTTTTCAGTTTTGTCAAAAGATTTTTATCTACTATGAACATTACTTAAATTGCATTTCTAGCAATGTCCACATGGGATGTCCATTACTGGAAATTGAGTAATTAAGCGTTTCAAAGTTTTCTATTACCATCAAAACAAAAACATGGAAGTTTTGTAAGAAAATAAAGAATATATAAAATTATTAATTTAATTAAACTTTTAACAGGTTCATTAAGATTTTCACTGAAAAACAGTATAACTTCGAAACATTATTTTCTGCTTCCTGATTGCTTTTGATTAAGAGTGTCAACAATAACCCAGTTTAGAAAACATGCATGAGGGAGTGATGAAAAAAAAATAATAAAATCTAAATTTTTATTGGTTATTTTTTTAGAAACCAAAAACATCCAAGGGTGTCCATTCCAAAAGGGTATCCATTACTTGCACACCTACCCTATATAATATTCATGCGTTTTATCATGGGATGTGCTTCATATATGCCTTATACATATGTTATATGACTAAAATTTCGTCATATGCATCATAAAATGTTATGCACGTAAATTTTAAATTGTTTTCAATCAGAAAATTTTTTGAAGCACTATTTAATGTTGCAATTACCGGGATGTTAGAATAACTCCTTTTAAACATATAAAAAAATTTAAGCATAAAAAATTATCGGCTGAAAGGTATTTTTTTTTATATTTGCAATAAACAGAAAATTACCATACTTATAATACTGTCAATTTTCTAACACAAAATTGCAAAGAATACGAATTTACCTTTTAAAAAATATATTTTTGGGCATCACCAGCCTTTTTAATTTTATAAAATTTAAGAAGTTGCTTTTAGCAATAACGACGTGAAACTGCTCAAATGATAAATAAAACTTTGGTGTGAAAGATTCTGAATTCTGAGCAGATATCCATTTTTTATTATATAAAAACATGCAATGCAAATTATTTCAGAACATTACTTAACGCGAAATTAAAAAATTAAGTTTGCAAACACTTATATTCTATAAAAGGTTTTTTATTCAGTAATTTAATTAGCATTAAATGTTTATTAATTATGTGAGTTATTGATTATATATATTTTTTAATTTACGAAAATGTGATTTTAACCAGATAGTTTTAAAAAGGAAAATAAATGTGAATAAAATGCAATTTAAATGAATGATTTTAACCATATAATTAAAATCACTGACATACTATTTTTTCTTTCAACTATTCAAAATAAACATTAAATTTTATTGAAAAATAAAAGTTAAATTAATGGCATTTATTACCTTTATAACATGTATTTTATAGGTCAAAATTAACATTTTTACCCACTGGCCATTAACAAAGTTATGTACGCTCCATACAAAATTGTGTTTTTTCTAACTATCAACATTGTAATTTACTAATATATATATTACTTACCAAATTTACTAATATATATTACTTACCAATTGATATGATTACACTCAACTGAAAAATTTTATTTTTACTATTAATTGCAATGA
>CAWVRF010001430.1:0-16088 GCA_963932465.1 Maratus speciosus | reverse complement strand
CGCATTTCCGGGTTTGATCAAACGCCAAAAATGGTTGATCAAATCTCTACAAACGATTTCACGTTAGATGGCATCATTTTTGTCCGGAAATTCCGTCAAGGGGGGCCTAACTTTTAGGGGTGTGAAGCTAAAATTTTGATTTTGGGCGCATTTCCTGGTTTGATCAAACGCTAAAAAAGGTTGATCAAATCTCTACAAACGATTTCACGTTAGATGGCATCATTTTTGTCCGGAAATTCCGTCAAGGGGGGCTAACTTTTAGGGGTGTGAAGCTAAAAATATCGATTTTGGGCGCATTTCCGTGTTTGATCAAACGCTAAAAATGGTTGATCAAATCTCTACAAAGGATTTCACGTTAGATGGCATCATTTTTGTCCGGAAATTTCGTCAAGGGGGGCTATCTTTTAGGGGTGTGAAGCTAAAAATATCGATTTTGGGCGCATTTCCTGGTTTGATCAAACGCTAAAAAAGGTTGATCAAATCTCTACAAACGATTTCACGTTAGATGGCATCATTTTTGTCCGGAAATTCCGTCAAGGGGGGCTATCTTTTAGGGGTGTGAAGCTAAAAATATCGATTTTGGGCGCATTTCCGGGTTTGATCTCTCGTTAAAGATGGTTGATCAAATCTCTACAAAGGATTTCACGTTAGATGGCATCATTTTTGTCCGGAAATTCCGTCAAGGGGGGCTATCTTTTAGGGGTGTGAAGCTAAAAATATCGATTTTGGGCGCATTTCCTGGTTTGATCAAACGCTAAAAAAGGTTGATCAAATCTCTACAAACGATTTCACGTTAGATGGCATCATTTTTGTCCGGAAATTCCGTCAAGGGGGGCTATCTTTTAGGGGTGTGAAGCTAAAAATATCGATTTTGGGCGCATTTCCTGGTTTGATCAAACGCTAAAAAAGGTTGATCAAATCTCTACAAACGATTTCACGTTAGATGGCATCATTTTTGTCCGGAAATTCCGTCAAGGGGGGCTAACTTTTAGGGGTGTGAAGCTAAAAATATCGATTTTGGGCGCATTTCCGTGTTTGATGAAACGCTAAAAATGGTTGATCAAATCTCTACAAAGGATTTCACGTTAGATGGCATCATTTTTGTCCGGAAATTCCGTCAAGGGGGGCTAACTTTTAGGGGTGTGAAGCTAAAAATATCGATTTTGGGCGCATTTCCTGGTTTGATCAAACGCTAAAAAAGGTTGATCAAATCTCTACAAAGGATTTCACGTTAGATGGCATCATTTTTGTCCGGAAATTCCGTCAAGGGGGCTATCTTTTAGGGGTGTGAAGCTAAAAATATCGATTTTGGGCGCATTTCCGGGTTTGATCTCTCGTTAAAGATGGTTGATCAAATCTCTACAAACAATTTCACGTTAGATGAGAACATTTTTGTCCCGAAATTCCGCCAAGGAAGGGCTAAATTTTAGGGTCCGCTGCTAAAAATATCGATATTGAGCGCATTTCCGTGTTTAATCTCTCGCTAAAAATGGTTGATCGAATCTCTACATACGATTTCACGTTAGATGGCACCATTTTTGTCCCGAAATTCCGTCAAGGGGGGATAACTTTTAGGGGTCCGCTGTTACAAATATCGATTTTAGGCGCATTTCCGGGTTTGATCAAACGCTAAAAAAGGTTGATCAAATCTCTACAAACGATTTCACGTTAGATGGCATCATTTTTGTCCGGAAATTCCGTCAAGGGGGGCTAACTTTTAGGGGTCCGCTGCTAAAAATATTGATTTTGGGCGCATTTCCGGGTTTGATCAATCGCTAAAAATGGTTGATCAAATCTCTACAAACGATTTCACGTTAGATGGCATCATTTTTGTCCGGAAATTCCATCAAGGGGGGCTAACTTTTAGGGGTCCGCTGCTAAAAATATTGATTTTGGGCGCATTTCCGGGTTTGATCAAACACTAAAAATGGTTGATCAAATCTCTACATACGATTTCACGTTAGATGGCACCATTTTTGTCCCGAAATTCCGTCAAGGGGGGTCTTACTTTTAGGGGTCCGCTGATAAAAATATCGATTTTAGGCGCATTTCCGGGTTTGATCAAACGCTAAAAATGGTTGATCAAATCTCTACAAACGATCTCACGTTAGATGGCACCATTTTTGTCCCGAAATTCCGTCAAGGGAGTCTATCTTTTAGGGGTCCGCTGTTAAAAATATCGATTTTAGGCGCATTTCCGGGTTTGATCAAACGCTAAAAATGGTTGATCAAATCTCTACAAACGATTTCACGTTAGATGGCATCATTTTTGTCCGGAAATTCCGTCAAGGGGGGCTAACTTTTAGGGGTCCGCTGCTAAAAATATTGATTTTGGGCGCTTTTCCGTGTATGATCAAACGCTAAAAGTGGTTGATCAAATCTCTACAAAATATTTCACGTTATATGGCACCATTTTTGTCCTTAAATTCCGGCAAGGGGGGACTAAATTTAGGGGTCCGCTGCTTAAAATATCGATTTTTGGAGCATTTCCGGGTTTGATCAAACGCTAAAAATGGTTGATCAAATCTCTACATACGATTTCACGTTAGATGGCACCATTTTTGTCCCGAAATTCCGTCAAGGGGGGGCTAACTTTTAGGGGTCCTCTGTTAAAAATATCGATTTTAGGCGCATTTCCGGGTTTGATCAAACGCTAAAAATGGTTGATCAAATCTCTACAAACGATTTCACGTTAGATGGCATCATTTTTGTCCGGAAATTCCGTCAAGGGGGGCTAACTTTTAGGGGTGTGAAGCTAAAAATATTGATTTTGGGCACATTTCCTGGTTTGATCAAACGCTAAAAAAGGTTGATCAAATCTCTACAAACGATTTCACGTTAGATGGCATCTTTTTTGTCTGGAAATTCCTTCAAGGGGGGGCTAACTTTTAGGGGTCCGCTGCTAAAAATATCGATTTTGGGCGCATTTCCGGGTTCGATCAAACGCTAAAAATGGTTGATCAAATCTCTACAAACGATTTCACGTTAGATGGCATCATTTTTGTCCGGAAACTCCGTCAAGGGGGCTAACTTTTAGGCGTCCGCTGCTAAATATATCGATTTTGGGCGCATTTCCGGGTTTGATCAAACGCTAAAAATGGTTGATCGAATCTCTACAAACGATCTCACGTTAGATGGCACCATTTTTGTCCCGAAATTCCGTCAAGGGAGGCTAGCTTTTAGGGGTCCGCTGTTAAAAATATCGATTTTAGGCGCGTTTCCGGGTTTGATCAAACGCTAAAAAAGGTTGATCAAATCTCTACAAACGATTTCACGTTAGATGGCATCATTTTTGTCCGGAAATTCCGTCAAGGGGGGCTAACATTTAGGGGTCCGCTGCTAAAATTATTGATTTTGGGCGCATTTCCGGGTTTGAACAAACACTAAAAATGGTTGATGAAATCTCTACATACGATTTCACGTTAGATGGCACCATTTTTGTCCCGAAATTCCGTCAAGGGGGGTTTAACTTTTAGGGGTCCGCTGATAAAAATATCGATTTTAGGCGCATTTCCGGGTTTGATCAAACGCTAAAAATGGTTGATCAAATCTCTACAAACGATCTCACGTTAGATGGCACCATTTTTGTCCCGAAATTCCGTCAAGGGAGGCTATCTTTTAGGTGTCCGCTGCTAAAAATATCGATATTGGGCGCATTTCCGGGTTTGATCTCTCGTTAAAGATGGTTGATCAAATCTCTACAAACGATTTCACGCTAGATGGCACGATTTTTCACGAAATTCCGTCAAGGGGGGGGAGCTAACTTTTAGGTGTCCGCTGCTAAAAATATCGATTTTCGGCGCATTTCCAGGTTTGATCAAACGCTAGAAATGGTTGAACAAATCTTTACAAACGCTTTCACGTTAGATGGCACCATTTTTGTCCCGAAATTCGGTAGAGCGGGGGCTAACTTTTAGGGGTGTGAAGCTAAACAATATCGGTTTTGGGCGCATTTCCGGGTTTGATAAAACGTTTAAAATGGTTGATCAAATCTCTACAAACAATTTCACGTTAGATGAGAACATTTTTGTCCCGAAATTCCGCCAAGGAAGGGCTAAATTTTAAGGGTCCGCTGCTAACAATATCGATATTGAGCGCATTTCCAGGTTTGATCTCACGCTAAAAATGGTTGATAGAATCTCTACATACGATTTCACTTTAGATGGCACCATTTTTGTCCCGAAATTCCGTCAAGGGAGGGGCTAACTTTTAGGCGTCCGCTGCTAAATATATCGATTTTGGGCGCATTTCCGGTTTGATCAAACGCTAAAAATGGTTGATCGAATCTCTACAAACGATCTCACGTTAGGTGGCACCATTTTTGTCCCGAAATTCCGTCAAGGGAGGCTATCTTTTAGAGGTCCGCTGTTAAAAATATCGATTTTAGGCGCATTTCCGGGTTTGATCAAACGCTAAGAAAGGTTGATCAAATCTCTACAAACGATTTCACGTTAGATGGCATCATTTTTGTCCGGAAATTCCGTCAAGGGGGGCTAACTTTTAGGGGTCCGCTGCTAAAAATATTGATTTTGGGCGCTTTTCCGTGTATGATCAAACGCTAAAAGTGGTTGATCAAATCTCTACAAAATATTTCACGTTATATGGCACCATTTTTGTCCTTAAATTCCGGCAAGGGGGGACTAAATTTAGGGGTCCGCTGCTTAAAATATCGATTTTTGGAGCATTTCCGGGTTTGATCAAACGCTAAAAATGTTTGATCAAATCTCTACATACGATTTCACGTTAGATGGCACCATTTTTGTCCCGAAATTCCGTCAAGGGGGGGCTAACTTTTAGGGGTCCTCTGTTAAAAATATCGATTTTAGGCGTATTTCCGGGTTTGATCAAACGCTAAAAATGGTTGATCAAATCTCTACAAACGATTTCACGTTAGATGGCATCATTTTTGTCCGGAAATTCCGTCAAGGGGGGCTAACTTTTAGGGGTGTGAAGCTAAAAATATTGATTTTGGGCACATTTCCTGGTTTGATCAAACGCTAAAAAAGGTTGATCAAATCTCTACAAACGATTTCACGTTAGATGGCATCTTTTTTGTCTGGAAATTCCTTCAAGGGGGGGCTAACTTTTAGGGGTCCGCTGCTAAAAATATCGATTTTGGGCGCATTTCCGGGTTCGATCAAACGCTAAAAATGGTTGATCAAATCTCTACAAACGATTTCACGTTAGATGGCATCATTTTTGTCCGGAAACTCCGTCAAGGGGGCTAACTTTTAGGCGTCCGCTGCTAAATATATCGATTTTGGGCGCATTTCCGGGTTTGATCAAACGCTAAAAATGGTTGATCGAATCTCTACAAACGATCTCACGTTAGATGGCACCATTTTTGTCCCGAAATTCCGTCAAGGGAGGCTAGCTTTTAGGGGTCCGCTGTTAAAAATATCGATTTTAGGCGCATTTCCGGGTTTGATCAAACGCTAAAAAAGGTTGATCAAATCTCTACAAACGATTTCACGTTAGATGGCATCATTTTTGTCCGGAAATTCCGTCAAGGGGGGCTAACATTTAGGGGTCCGCTGCTAAAATTATTGATTTTGGGCGCATTTCCGGGTTTGATCAAACACTAAAAATGGTTGATGAAATCTCTACATACGATTTCACGTTAGATGGCACCATTTTTGTCCCGAAATTCCGTCAAGGGGGGTCTAACTTTTAGGGGTCCGCTGATAAAAATATCGATTTTAGGCGCATTTCCGGGTTTGATCAAACGCTAAAAATGGTTGATCAAATCTCTACAAACGATCTCACGTTAGATGGCACCATTTTTGTCCCGAAATTCCGTCAAGGGAGGCTATCTTTTGGGGGTCCGCTGTTAAAAATATCGATTTTAGGCGCATTTCCGGGTTTGATCAAACGCTAAAAGTGGTTGATCAAATCTCTACAAACAATTTCACGTTATATGGCACCATTTTTTGTCCCGAAATTCGGTCAAGGGTGGTCTAACCTTTAGGGGTCCGCTGCTAAATATATCCATTTTGTTTTAATTTCCGGGTTTGATCAAACGCTAAAAAAGGTTGATCAAATAATTACAAACAATTTCATGTTAGATGACAGCATTTTTTCCGGAAATTCCGATAAGGAAGGGCTAACTTTTAGGTGTCCGCTGCTAAAAATATCGATATTGGGCGCATTTCCGGGTTTGATCTCTCGTTAAAGATGGTTGATCAAATCTCTACAAACGATTTCACGCTAGATGGCACGATTTTTCACGAAATTCCGTCAAGGGGGGGGAGCTAACTTTTAGGTGTCCGCTGCTAAAAATATCGATTTTCGGCGCATTTCCAGGTTTGATCAAACGCTAAAAATGGTTGAACAAATCTTTACAAACGCTTTCACGTTAGATGGCACCATTTTTGTCCCGAAATTGGGTAGAGCGGGGGCTAACTTTTAGGGGTGTGAAGCTAAACAATATCGGTTTTGGGCGCATTTCCGGGTTTGATAAAACGTTTAAAATGGTTGATCAAATCTCTACAAATAATTTCACGTTAGATGGCACCATTTTTGTCCCGAAATTCCGTCAAGGGAGGCTAGCTTTTAGGGGTCCGCTGTTAAAAATATCGATTTTAGGCGCATTTCCGGGTTTGATCAAACGCTAAAAAAGGTTGATCAAATCTCTACAAACGATTTCACGTTAGATGGCATCATTTTTGTCCGGAAATTCCGTCAAGGGGGCGCTAACTTTTAGGGGTATGATGCTAAAAATAGTGATTTTGGGCGCATTTCCGGGTTTGATCAAACGCTAAAAATGGTTGATCAAACCTCTACAAACGATTTCACGTTAGATGGCATCATTTTTGTCCGGAAACTCCGTCAAGGGGGCTACCTTTACGCGTCCGCTGCTAAATATATCGATTTTGGGCGCATTTCCGGGTTTGATCAAACGCTAAAAATGGTTGATCGAATCTCTACAAACGATCTCACGTTAGATGGCACCATTTTTGTCCCGAAATTCCGTCAAGGGAGGCTACCTTTTAGGGGTCCGCTGTTAAAAATATCGATTTTAGGCGCATTTCCGGGTTTGATCAAACGCTAAAAAAGAATGATCAAATGTCTACAAACGATTTCACGTTAGATGGCATCATTTTTGTCCGGAAATTCCGTCAAGGGGGGCTAACTTTTAGGGGTCCGCTGCTAAAAATATTGATTTTGGGCGCATTTCCGGGTTTGATCAAACGCTAAAAATGGTTGATCAAATCTCTACAAACGATTTCACGTTAGATGGCATCATTTTTGTCCGGAAATTCCATCAAGGGGGGTTAACTTTTAGGGGTCCGCTGCTAAAAATATTGATTTTGGGCGCATTTCCGGGTTTGATCAAACATTAAAAATGGTTGATCAAATCTCTACATACGATTTCACGTTAGATGGCACCATTTTTGTCCCGAAATTCCGTCAAGGGGGGGCTAACTTTTAGGGGTCCGCTGTTAAAAGTATCGATTTTAGGCGCATTTCCGGGTTTGATCAAACGCTAAAAATGGTTGATCAAATCTCTACAAACGATTTCACGTTAGATGGCATCATTTTTGTCCGGAAATTCCGTCAAGGGGGGGGGGGCTAACTTTTAGGGGTGTGAAGCTAAAAATATTGATTTTGGGCGCATTTCCGGGTTTGATCAAACGCTAAAAATGGTTGATCGAATCTCTACAAACGATTTCACGTTAGATCGCATCATTTTTGTCCGGAAATTCCGTCAAGGGGGGGGCTAACTTTTAGGGGTCCGCTGCTAAAAATATCGATTTTGGGCGCATTTCCGGGTTTGATAAACGCTAAAAATGGTTGATCAAATCTCTAGAAACGATTTCACGTTAGATGGCACCATTTTTGTCCCGAAATTCCGTCAAGGGAGGCTATCTTTTAGGGGTCCGCTGTTAAAAATATCGATTTTAGGCGCATTTTCGGGTTTGATCAAACGCTAAAAATGGTTGATGATATCTCTACAAACGAGTTCACGTTAGATGGCATCATTTTTGTCCCGAAATTCCGTCAAGGGAGTCTATCTTTTAGGGGTCCGCTGTTAAAAATATCGATTTTAGGCGCATTTCCGGGTTTGATCAAACGCTAAAAATGGTTGATCAAATCTCTACAAACGATTTCACGTTAGATGGCATCGTTTTTGTCCGGAAATTCCGTCAAGGGGGGGCTAACTTTTATGGGTCCGCTGTTAAAAATATCGATTTTTGGCGCATTTCCGGGTTTGATCAAACGCTAAAAATGGTTGATCAAATCTCTACAAACGATTTCACGTTAGATGGCACCATTTTTGTCCCGAAATTCCGTCAAGGGAGGGCTAACTTTTAGGGGAGTGAAGCTAAAAATATCGATTTTCGGCGCATTTCCAGGTTTGATCAAACGCTAAAAATGGTTGATCAAATTTCTACAAACGATTTCACGTTAGATGGCACCATTTTTGTCCCAAAATTCCGTCAAGAGGGGGTGTTAACTTTTAGGTGTCCGCTGCTAAATATATCGATTTTGGGCGCATTTCCGGTTTTGATGAAACGCTAAAAATGGTTGATCAAATCTTTACAAACGATTTCACGTTAGATGGCATCATTTTTGTCCGGAAACTCCGTCAAGGGTGCTAACTTTTAGGGGTCCGCTGCTAAAAATATCGATTTTGGGCGCATTTCCGGGTTTGATCAAACGCTAAAAATGGTTGATCAAATCTCTACATACGATTTCACGTTAGATGGCTCCATTTTTGTCCCGAAATTCCGTCAAGGGAGGGGCTAAATTTTAGGCGTCCGCTGCTAAATATATCGATTTTGGGCGCATTTCCGGGTTCGATCAAATGCTAAAAATGGTTGATCAAATCTCTACAAACGATCTCACGTTAGATGGCACCATTTTTTTCCCGAAATTCCTTCAATGAGGGGCTAACTTTTAGGGGTCGGCTGTTAAAAATATCGATTTTAGGCGAATTTCCGGGTTTGATCAAACGCTAAAAATGGTTGATCAAATCTCTACATACGATTTCACGTTAGATGGCACCATTTTTGTCCCAAAATTCAGTCAAGGGGAGACTAACTTTTAGGGGTCCGCTGCTTAAAATATCGATTTTGGGCGCATTTCCGGGTTTGATCAAACGCTAAAAATGGTTGATCAAATCTCTACATAGGATTTCACGTTAGATGGCACCATTTTTGTCCGGAAATTCCGTCAAGGGGGGCTAACTTTTAGGGATCCGCTGCTTAAAATATCGATTTTGGGCGCATTTCCGTGTTTAATCAAACACTAAAAGTGGTTGATGTAATTTCTACAAAGCATGTCACATTAGATGACGCCATTTTTGTCCCGAAATTCCGTCAAGGGGGGATAACTTTTAGGGGTTCGCTGCTAAAAATATCGATTTTGGCCGCATTTCCGGGTTTGATCAAATGCTAAAAATGGTTGATCAAATCTCTACAAACGATTTCACGTTAGATGCCGCAATTTTTGTCCCAAAATTCAGTCAAGGGGAGACTAACTTTTAGGGGTCCGCTGCTTAAAATATCGATTTTGGGCGCATTTCCGGGTTTGATCAAACGCTAAAAATGGTTGATCAAATCTCTACATAGGATTTCACGTTAGATGGCACCATTTTTGTCCGGAAATTCCGTCAAGGGGGGCTAACTTTTAGGGATCCGCTGCTTAAAATATCGATTTTGGGCGCATTTCCGTGTTTAATCAAACACTAAAAGTGGTTGATCAAATCTCTACAAACAATTTCACGTTATATGGCACCATTTTTGTCCCGAAATTACGTCAAGGGGGGTCTAACTTTTAGGGGTCCGCTGTTAAAAATATCGATTTTAGGCGCATTTCCGGGTTTGATCAAACGCCAAAAATGGTTGATCAAATCTCTACAAACGATTTCACGTTAGATGGCATCATTTTTGTCCCGAAATTCCGTCAAGGGGGGCCTAACTTTTAGGGGTGTGAAGCTAAAAATATCGATTTTGGGCGCATTTCCGGGTTTGATCTCTCGTTAAAGATGGTTGATCAAATCTCTACAAACAATTTCACGTTAGATGAGAACATTTTTGTCCGGAAATTCCGCCAAGGAAGGGCTAAATTTTAGGGTCCGCTGCTAAAAATATCGATATTGAGCGCATTTCCGTGTTTAATCTCTCGCTAAAAATGGTTGATCGAATCTCTACATACGATTTCACGTTAGATGGCACCATTTTTGTCCCGAAATTCCGTCAAGGGGGGATAACTTTTAGGGGTCCGCTGTTAAAAATATCGATTTTAGGCGCATTTCCGGGTTTGATCAAACGCTAAAAAAGGTTGATCAAATATCTACAAACGATTTCACGTTAGATGGCATCATTTTTGTCCGGAAATTCCGTCAAGGGGGGCTAACTTTTAGGGGTCCGCTGCTAAAATTATTGATTTTGGGCGCATTTCCGGGTTTGATCAAACGCTAAAAATGGTTGATCAAATCTCTACATACGATTTCACGTTAGATGGCACCATTTTTGTCCCGAAATTCCGTCAAGGGGGGTCTTACTTTTAGGGGTCCGCTGATAAAAATATCGATTTTAGGCGCATTTCCGGGTTTGATCAAACGCTAAAAATGGTTGATCAAATCTCTACAAACGATCTCACGTTAGATGGCACCATTTTTGTCCTAAAATTCCAGCAAGGGGGGACTAAATTTTAGGGATCCGCTGCTTAAAATATCGATTTTAGGCGCATTTCCCAGTTTGATCAAACACTAAAAATGGTTGATCAAATTTCTACAAACGATTTCACGTTAGATGGCACCATTTTTGTCCCAAAATTCCGTCAAGAGGGGGTGTTAACTTTTAGGTGTCCGCTGCTAAATATATCGATTTTGGGCGCATTTCCGGTTTTGATGAAACGCTAAAAATGGTTGATCAAATCTTTACAAACGATTTCACGTTAGATGGCATCATTTTTGTCCGGAAACTCCGTCAAGGGTGCTAACTTTTAGGGGTCCGCTGCTAAAAATATCGATTTTGGGCGCATTTCCGGGTTTGATCAAACGCTAAAAATGGTTGATCAAATCTCTACATACGATTTCACGTTAGATGGCTCCATTTTTGTCCCGAAATTCCGTCAAGGGAGGGGCTAAATTTTAGGCGTCCGCTGCTAAATATATCGATTTTGGGCGCATTTCCGGGTTCGATCAAATGCTAAAAATGGTTGATCAAATCTCTACAAACGATCTCACGTTAGATGGCACCATTTTTTTCCCGAAATTCCTTCAAGGAGGGGCTAACTTTTAGGGGTCGGCTGTTAAAAATATCGATTTTAGGCGAATTTCCGGGTTTGATCAAACGCTAAAAATGGTTGATCAAATCTCTACATACGATTTCACGTTAGATGGCACCATTTTTGTCGCGAAATTCCGTCAAGTGGGGGGAGGAAATTTTTTAGGGATCCGCTGCTAAAAATATCGATTTTGGGCGCATTTCCCGGTTTGATCAAACGCTAAAAGTGGTTGATGTAATTTCTACAAACCATGTCACATTAGATGACGCCATTTTTGTCCCGAAATTCCGTCAAGGGGGGATAACTTTTAGGGGTTCGCTGCTAAAAATATCGATTTTGGCCGCATTTCCGGGTTTGATCAAATGCTAAAAATGGTTGATCAAATCTCTACAAACGATTTCACGTTAGATGCCGCAATTTTTGTCCCAAAATTCAGTCAAGGGGAGACTAACTTTTAGGGGTCCGCTGCTTAAAATATCGATTTTGGGCGCATTTCCGGGTTTGATCAAACGCTAAAAATGGTTGATCAAATCTCTACATAGGATTTCACGTTAGATGGCACCATTTTTGTCCGGAAATTCCGTCAAGGGGGGCTAACTTTTAGGGATCCGCTGCTTAAAATATCGATTTTGGGCGCATTTCCGTGTTTAATCAAACACTAAAAGTGGTTGATCAAATCTCTACAAACAATTTCACGTTATATGGCACCATTTTTGTCCTAAAATTCCGGCAAGGGGGACTAACTTTTAGGGATCCGCTGCTTAAAATATCGATTTTAGGCGAATTTCCGGGTTTGATCAAACACTAAAAATGGTTGATCAAATCTCTACATACGATTTCACGTTAGATGGCACCATTTTTGTCCCGAAATTACGTCAAGGGGGGTCTAACTTTTAGGGGTCCGCTGTTAAAAATATCGATTTTAGGCGCATTTCCGGGTTTGATCAAACGCCAAAAATGGTTGATCAAATCTCTACAAACGATTTCACGTTAGATGGCATCATTTTTGTCCCGAAATTCCGTCAAGGGGGGCCTAACTTTTAGGGGTGTGAAGCTAAAAATATCGATTTTGGGCGCATTTCCGGGTTTGATCTCTCGTTAAAGATGGTTGATCAAATCTCTACAAACAATTTCACGTTAGATGAGAACATTTTTGTCCCGAAATTCCGCCAAGGAAGGGCTAAATTTTAGGGTCCGCTGCTAAAAATATCGATATTGAGCGCATTTCCGTGTTTAATCTCTCGCTAAAAATGGTTGATCGAATCTCTACATACGATTTCACGTTAGATGGCGCCATTTTTGTCCCGAAATTCCGTCAAGGGGGGATAACTTTTAGGGGTCCGCTGTTAAAAATATCGATTTTAGGCGCATTTCCGGGTTTGATCAAACGCTAAGAAAGGTTGATCAAATCTCTACAAACGATTTCACGTTAGATGGCATCATTTTTGTCCGGAAATTCCGTCAAGGGGGGCTAACTTTTAGGGGTCCGCTGCTAAAATTATTGATTTTGGGCGCATTTCCGGGTTTGATCAAACGCTAAAAATGGTTGATCAAATCTCTACAAACGATTTAACGATAGATGGCATCATTTTTGTCCGGAAATTCCATCAAGGGGGGCTAACTTTTAGGGGTCCGCTGCTAAAAATATTGATTTTGGGCGCATTTCCGGGTTTGATCAAACACTAAAAATGGTTGATCAAATCTCTACATACGATTTCACGTTAGATGGCACCATTTTTGTCCCGAAATTCCGTCAAGGGGGGTCTTACTTTTAGGGGTCCGCTGATAAATATATCGATTTTAGGCGCATTTCCGGGTTTGATCAAACGCTAAAAATGGTTGATCAAATCTCTACAAACGATCTCACGTTAGATGGCACCATTTTTGTCCTAAAATTCCAGCAAGGGGGGACTAAATTTTAGGGATCCGCTGCTTAAAATATCGATTTTGGGCGCATTTCCGGTTTTGATGAAACGCTAAAAATGGTTGATCAAATCTTTACAAACGATTTCACGTTAGATGGCATCATTTTTGTCCGGAAACTCCGTCAAGGGTGCTAACTTTTAGGGGTCCGCTGCTAAAAATATCGATTTTGGGCGCATTTCCGGGTTTGATCAAACGCTAAAAATGGTTGATCAAATCTCTACATACGATTTCACGTTAGATGGCTCCATTTTTGTCCCGAAATTCCGTCAAGGGAGGGGCTAAATTTTAGGCGTCCGCTGCTAAATATATCGATTTTGGGCGCATTTCCGGGTTCGATCAAATGCTAAAAATGTTTGATCAAATCTCTACAAACGATCTCACGTTAGATGGCACCATATTTTTCCCGAAATTCCTTCAAGGAGGGGCTAACTTTTAGGGGTCGGCTGTTAAAAATATCGATTTTAGGCGAATTTCCGGGTTTGATCAAACGCTAAAAATGGTTGATCAAATCTCTACATACGATTTCACGTTAGATGGCACCATTTTTGTCGCGAAATTCCGTCAAGTGGGGGGAGGAAATTTTTTAGGGATCCGCTGCTAAAAATATCGATTTTGGGCGCATTTCCCGGTTTGATCAAACGCTAAAAGTGGTTGATGTAATTTCTACAAACCATGTCACATTAGATGACGCCATTTTTGTCCCGAAATTCCGTCAAGGGGGGATAACTTTTAGGGGTTCGCTGCTAAAAATATCGATTTTGGCCGCATTTCCGGGTTTGATCAAATGCTAAAAATGGTTGATCAAATCTCTACAAACGATTTCACGTTAGATGCCGCAATTTTTGTCCCAAAATTCAGTCAAGGGGAGACTAACTTTTAGGGGTCCGCTGCTTAAAATATCGATTTTGGGCGCATTTCCGGGTTTGATCAAACGCTAAAAATGGTTGATCAAATCTCTACATAGGATTTCACGTTAGATGGCACCATTTTTGTCCGGAAATTCCGTCAAGGGGGGCTAACTTTTAGGGATCCGCTGCTTAAAATATCGATTTTGGGCGCATTTCCGTGTTTAATCAAACACTAAAAGTGGTTGATCAAATCTCTACAAACAATTTCACGTTATATGGCACCATTTTTGTCCTAAAATTCCGGCAAGGGGGACTAACTTTTAGGGATCCGCTGCTTAAAATATCGATTTTAGGCGAATTTCCGGGTTTGATCAAACACTAAAAATGGTTGATCAAATCTCTACATACGATTTCACGTTAGATGGCACCATTTTTGTCCCGAAATTACGTCAAGGGGGGTCTAACTTTTAGGGGTCCGCTGTTAAAAATATCGATTTTAGGCGCATTTCCGGGTTTGATCAAACGCCAAAAATGGTTGATCAAATCTCTACAAACGATTTCACGTTAGATGGCATCATTTTTGTCCCGAAATTCCGTCAAGGGGGCCTAACTTTTAGGGGTGTGAAACTAAAAATATCAATTTTGGGCGCATTTCCGGGTTTGATCTCTCGTTAAAGATGGTTGATCAAATCTCTACAAACAATTTCACGTTAGATGAGAACATTTTTGTCCCGAAATTCCGCCAAGGAAGGGCTAAATTTTAGGGTCCGCTGCTAAAAATATCGATATTGAGCGCATTTCCGTGTTTAATCTCTCGCTAAAAATGGTTGATCGAATCTCTACATACGATTTCACGTTAGATGGCACCATTTTTGTCCCGAAATTCCGTCAAGGGGGGATAACTTTTAGGGGTCCGCTGTTAAAAATATCGATTTTAGGCGCATTTCCGGGTTTGATCAAACGCTAAAAAAGGTTGATCAAATCTCTACAAACGATTTCACGTTAGATGGCATCATTTTTGTTCGGAAATTCCGTCAAGGGGGGGCAACTTTTAAGGGTCCGCTGTTAAAAATATCGATTTTAGGCGCATTTCCGCGTTTGATCAAACGCTAAAAATGGTTGATCAAATCTCTACAAACGATTTCACGTTAGATGGCATCATTTTTGTCCGGAAATTCCGTCAAGGGGGGGGGCTAACTTTTAGGGGTGTGAAGCTAAAAATATTGATTTTGGGCGCATTTCCGGGTTTGATCAAACGCTAAAAATGGTTGATCAAATCTCTACAAACGATTTCACGTTAGATGGCATCATTTTTGTCCGGAAATTCCGTCAAGGGGGGGCTAACTTTTAGGGGTCCGCTGCTAAAAATATCGATTTTGGGCGCATTTCCGGGTTTGATCAAACGCTAAAAATGGTTGATCAAATCTCTACAAACGATTTCACGTTAGATGGCATCATTTTTGTAAGGAAATTCCGTCAAGGGGGGGGCTAACTTTTAGGAGTCCGCTGCTAAATCTATTGATTTTGGGCGCATTTCCGGGTTGGATCAAACACTAAAAGTGGTTGATCAAATCTCTACAAACAATTTCACGTTATATGGCACCATTTTTGTCCTAAAATTCCAGCAAGGGGGGACTAAATTTTAGGGATCCGCTGCTTAAAATATCGATTTTAGGCGCATTTCCCAGTTTGATCAAACACTAAAAATGGTTGATCAAATCTCTACATACGATTTCACGTTAGATGGCATCATTTTTCTCCGGAAATTCCGTCAAGGGGGGCTAAATTTTAGGGGTGTGAAGCTAAAAATATCGATTTTGGGCGCATTTTCGGGTTTGATCAAACGCTAAAATGGTTGTTCAAATCTCTACAAACAATTTCACGTTATATGGCACCATTTTTTGTCCCGAAATTCGGTCAAGGGTGGTCTAACCTTTAGGGGTCCGCTGCTAAATATATCCATTTTGTTTTAATTTCCGGGTTTGATCAAACGCTAAAAAAGGTTGATCAAATAATTACAAACAATTTCATGTTAGATGACAGCATTTTTTTCCGGAAATTCCGATAAGGAAGGGC